>APFE030428268.1:98859-118022 GCA_000404065.3 Pinus taeda
TTTTTATTATTTTTTAATTTTTTTATTTTTGGATCCTCGAGCTTAGCCTTTCGAAAAATCACCTAGGACCTAGGACTTAGGACTTAGGACTTATGAGGGGATTAAAACATTTCCTAACCCTCAAAACACTTTACATCATGACTTTTACAATTTTACATCTCAAGGGGGAAATCCCATTTGACATAGACCCTCATAGACCACTCAATCTTGCGACACAAACATAATCTAGCAGATCAAGCAATTTGTAATAACCTAACCAAATAGTTCGAATTATTTCCAAATTGCTTTTACATAGACTCGAAGCACACTAGGATTCACTTAAGATTCCAATGACAAAATTCATTCTGGCTTTGGGGTTAGGCTGAAGGAAAATTCTGCCGATCATGGATCGGTGAGACCAAAAACCTTTCGGAACGTAGATTATCACTAGAAAATTAGGTTTGCCTAGGCAATTTACATACATGACTCAGATCTGCTAAGATTATTTACAATTTACGCATGCAGACTGGGTTTACAACATAACATGATCGGGCTGATGATGACAGTCGAATGGCACGGACACGTCGATCAAGCACTATCCTTTTTGCGAAAAAAAGGGGGTGTACTGCTATGGGTAGTTGACACGTAGTGGTCAACATCTGGCTCTACTTGGGGACACGTTGCTGCACTGTAGGAATGTGAGAATCCAGAATCTGCATCCATGTAACACACAACAAAACATAAGTAGCGTCCATACAAAAATCATCATATAACATTAAGCACAGGAAAGATATAAGCTCTTCATTTATTAACTATCTAGTGAAAAGTAAATCTAATCCTAAAACAGAAATGAAAATGCTGAAATGACAAGGTGTAGGGTTAGAAATACAATACAGAGGATGCCCCATGGCATCAGATGCGTTCAATATAGTGTATACTGAGCATTTGCCTGCTTTCAGGCAAATCTGTCGGTTGCTTATCGAATGTGCCATGTCCAATTCTGCATACTGTAGGACTTTCTCCTATCTGGAAATCAAGCTGCTCATGGCGTTCTGATGCGTCAAATCTTTTCTCATTTTATTTTTCTTGCGCTTTTTCTTCGTGGCAGGCTGTATCACTGATGACGTGGAACATTCTGCTTCAAAACCCTTAGATGAAGTATGTAAGATATGTGTGACATGTCTTTCTTCATTTTGCATATGATCTTTTATCGCTTTTAATTTTATCTGGATCACCTTCAATTAACCACTTTTCAATCGAACCAATGATCTCCTCATAATAAGATGGAGCTTGTTGTAGCAAATAAGGAGGCTTATGATCTGTCAATGTTTTGTTGGTTTTTTCATCCCTTGACTGCTATTGAAATTTATGTACCTGTATTTTAATGGCATCTATCTGACTAGAGTGTTCAACTTTCATAGTACTGATTTCCTTGGCATGGTCTTCTTCCATAGTCAATAACTTATTCTGAAGACATATCTGATTAGCTTACGTGGTCATCATATTTTCCTCTAAGCCTGATAACTTGCTTTGCATAAAATTAATTTCCTTGTTATGATTAGTTTTCATGGTCTCAATTTCTTTAGCATGCTGACTTTGCATGTCGGTTACGTGATCAGAGTGTTTAATTTTCATGATTTTGATCTCCTTATCACGTTTTTCCAGGTGGGTGCATAAAGTTCTCATGTCATTGGTGTAATTAGTTTGATTGATCTCCATATTTTTTACTAGCCGCATTAGTTCTTGTATAATTTGCTTTTGATCTTCCTTTTCATTGTCAACACTGTTTTTACAATTTGTCCCTGCTTTTCCACTATCATGGATTTGATCTGCAATGGTACAGGTGGATGGCACATTTTGATATGAAGAATTGTCTTGAAATCTTTCATCGACAATTGAACCTTTTATAAGATTACTTTCATTCTGTTGCACAATTTTAGGGGCACAAGGCGAGCTATCTGGATAACCATATCTATCTTGAAAAGCATTGAAAATGTCTTGTAAAGAAGTGAGAGTCTTCAGGACAATCATTAAACCAATTCAAAGCATCACTCTCTAAAGAAAGGACAAATAGACGCATTTTGACATCTTCATGATTATATTGAGGAACTCTACAATACATAAACATTATATGATAAAAACTCCATAAATGCCTTCTAATAGCGACTGAACCACCACCCGAGAACAAAGGCAATTTAGAAATGGCCACTTCAAGTAAATCATGGAGATCATCAATAAAATGACATGGTTTAAACGAATAATCCATGATGAATAACAAGGGACCAAATGGATGATAGAAAGAGATCTCTGCTCAAGAAAATCAAGAGATGAAAGAAGGGGAGTCGCCACTTGAACAATGAATCTAATTCTAGGATCCAAAAAGCAACAAACAAGCAGATATGAGGGAGGCTTCTTGTTTGGGAAAAAATAAAAGAAATGGAGTCGCCACCCAAACAAGAAACGAACTGAAGAGTAGTCGCTGATATGACGAAAGATAAGGTGATGAAAAAGATCCAAATGATGCCAAAAAATGTTGACTCTGCCAGCTCAAATGAGACATGAGAAAGATGAAAGAATGATGAATGTTGAATAAACCAAGGACAGAAAAAACTCTATCCCCGACAACGGCATCAAAAAATGTTGTCACACAGATTGTCACGACAACGCTCAGACCAGGGGCTGTCACCCTGATCCCTGATCCCTCCGTTTAAGCCATCTCCCGAGGCTAAGGGGGGTAGACCCTATGGGATGAATGAAGATTAACTGTGGACCAGTTGAGTTGGGAGACACAACAAGGCAATTTAGCACTTGATTGATTTAGAAATTAATGTACCAGTGCCTTATGGAGTTAACGATTTAATGATTATTTATTAAATGTTGTAGAAATATAAACCTTGCAAGACAATCATTTATCATCAAATAAACCAAGTGATGCAAGATGCTCAATAAATGCACAATGCTTAACAATGTTCCAGCAATTAAACTTCAAGAAAAATCAAATGTTTTAAATGATCATAAAATTTAAATGCTGACCAGTTACCACTTTCACATAGCTAACTTCAAATAAACATTAAGTGCATTTAACTATGGAAAAGGGGAAAATGGATACCACGAAAAACGCCAAAAAATGAACTTTCAATTTTTTGTTAAGCTTTTCAATTTTTTTTTTTGTTTATATATTTTTATAAAATTCCAAGTCAAAATAAAACAAAACTGAAATCCTAAATAAATAATAAAATCTAATATAAACTAAAGTCCAATCTAAAATCTAAAAAAAAACTTTGGATGCCTTTATACTTTTATTATTTTATATTTTAAAAAAACAAACTAAACTAAACTAATGAAAATTAAAAATTTAAAAACTAATCCTAAAGAACTTTCTTTTTTATTTTTTTAATTAAAAAATCAGAAATAAAGCTAAATTTATTCTAAACAAAGATTCTAAAGAAAAAAAAAAGAACCCTTTTCTATAAAAAAAACTTTTATGAATTTTTATATATATATAAATTTTTTTATCTTTTATTATTTTTTATAAAATTAATCAAAAAAAAAGAACAAAACTTAAATCGAAATTTTAATAAGGCTGAAGTCTTAAGTTGAAAAAAAATTATATACACCCGTAAAAGAAAAATACGAATGAACTATATTAAACCTAACGCATTCATATATATCGAAATGCTGTCTATGTTTGCGAGTTAGCAGGTTCGGTCGATGGTCCAAGGAGGCTGCAAAAGGGTGCTTGAACAGATTCGTTGAAGGCAGGGAAATGGAGCTGCAAGAAGAGACAGCTGCAATGGGAGGAGAGACGACAGCATAGAGGAGTGCGACTATAGGTTATTTGGTGAAGGTAATGAAGCCCGCAGGAGAAGAGGGTGGTAGCGTGAGGATGGCAGAAGGGTGCAACGAACAACAATGGAATACACAGGCAGAGGGACGTCAGGGATATGCGTGGAGCTTGAATGAAGAAAACACAGGTTTGATGGCAGTAGCGTGATGGGGATAGAGGGCAGCGGATCGATGGAAAATAGAGTGCAGGAATAGCTATGTGATTTTCAATGTTTTTTGCAGGTGTGGAGCTAACAGCGTGAGGTTTCTGAGCTGCGTGGGCAGCACAATGGATGAAATACGTAGAAGGTAAGGGATAAAAGGCGTGAGGAGAAGGAGCTGTGGGCTAGGGAAGGAATGGCCAACGTAACAATGCTAGAGCGACAAGGACGCAGGTTGGACGTAGAGAAAAAGTGAATTTGTGATGGCAAGACAACACTTGAGAGGCTTTACCCAGCTTGCTTAAAAAATTTTGAAAATTTTTCCTGCAATAAAAATGAAGCCCCGAGCAGCAGAGAAATTGAAACTGTAGTCCAACAACTTAATTAAAAATTTAAACCCTTCTTGCTTTAGATTGCCTGATGGAAACCTTGAAAAACTTTTAAAATCTGTACTTGAAACCTGCAATGGCAAAAACAGAAAATGCAGAAGTAAAATGTGCAAGAAACAAAACTAAAAACCCTAAAGCCAGCTAAATAATTACAGTAATTACAGCTTAGAGGCTCTAAATAGCTAGATTTGTCAATATGCCACAGAAATATTTTCAGAATTTTAAACTTAATGTGAGGTGCTTCAGAAAACCCTTCATGCATTCATAAAAAAATTTGAAATGATAAGCCCGGAATCAAAACTGGCTGGGCTCTTTCAAAAAACACAATCCAGGAGTTGGTTGGTTCAGCTGAGAACTTCCTCTAACGCCCGGTAAACTCAAAATTTAAGGATATCCTGCATAGCTTAAATCAACCATTAACATAGAGGGAGAAAACAACAACGAAATTCAGATCAAATGGACATACCTGCCATTATATTCAAAAATTAAACTATCAATCAAACCCCAGAGATTAGACAAAATACTTGTGCCTAAATCAATCTTCACCAAGCTATCATAAAATGGCTGAAAATAAAATTATGCAGAAAAATAAAACATCTTACAACATTTCCAGAAGAGTAACACCAGCAAGATTTTCAACCCCAAAGTCTTTCTTTATTGCCCAAAAAATGACTACAAGAGAGCTTTTTTTAGCACAAGACTCACAGATCGAATGATCTTAAATGACCCCTGACACTCTATTAAAAGGAAAATTTCCTAACGGCTAGTTCGAGTGATCCATGTCAAATGATCTCGACCGTCGATGAGGATCAAAATCCCTTTCAATCTCATCTGTCGAAATTTTAAATGCATTTTAATAGATTAAAAACTAAAATCTTGCATTTATTTTCTCAAAATTTTGACTTATTATTATTATTTTTTTTATTTTATTTTTGGATCCTCGAGCTTAACCTTCGGAAAAATCACCTAGGACCTAGGACTTATGAGGGGATTAAAACATTTCTTAACCCTCAAGACACTTTACATCATGACTTTTACAATTTTACATCTTAAGGGGGAACACCCATTTGACATAGACTCTCATAGACCACCTAGTCTTGCGACACAAACATAATCTAGCAGATCAAGCAATTTATAATAACCTAACCAAATAGTTAGAATCATTTCGAAATTACTTTTACATAGACTCGAAGCACACTAGGATTCACCTAAGATTCCAATGACAAAAATTCATTCCGGCTTTGGGGTTAGGCTCAAGGAAAATTCTGCCGATCATGGATTGGTGAGACAAAAAACCTTCCGGAACGTAGATTATCACTAGAAAATTAGGTTTGCCTAGGCAATTTACATACATGACTCAAATCTGCTAAGATTATTTACAATTTACACATGCAGACTGGGTTTACAACATAACATGATCGGGCTGATGATGACAGTCGAATGGCATGGACACGTCGATCAAGCGCTATCCCTTTTGCGAAAAAAGGGGGTGTACTGCTATAGGTAGTTGACACGTAGTGGTCAACAATATCATAATAATAATACTAGTAAGGATAAAATATTAATTCGTGACTTGTATAATCATGATTGATTTGATTTTAAAGTGGATTCCATATGTAGCAATCATCCTTTGATCATTTAGACATAACTTTCTATTTTTGGAAAGTCACTTCAAAATTGAGATGTGACTTACTTTTTTTGGAAAGTCATATTAGAATTGTAAGAAATGAAATTTTATTATAGGTGGTTCAAACATAACTAAAAGATATGATTTCTTCTAGGAGAAATTCATCCCTGGGATGCCAATTTTTAACAATTTTGAGCTATTTCAAAGTTTATATATCTAAAACCAAATTGTGACTTAACCAAAGGTTATATTCATCTTTCTACTTGGGTTGTTGTTAGTATAACAAATCTGGAAATTTCCTTAATTGATAACATAAAATCAGATTCGAACTTAGATACTCATAGGCATTAGTTGTTTTATATTCAAGTGGGTTGATATATATGCTTGGTTTCATTAAGGTTAAAATGAACTTGTATGAAGCGTTGCATCCTTAAGCATTGGATCCTTTATTTGCAATGTCTTATGAATAATTATTTTTAATTGGAGCAAATCTTTGCATTGTATGGTTAATCATCTTAGGATTTGCTTTTTTGGGCTCTTATAATGATTACATACTTTAGGGATACCCCCCTTGGCCTTTAGAGAGCTGGCCAAAAGTGAAGAAGAGATTGTATTAAGGTGACAGTGATATCTCTCCTAATAGTTAGCTCAAGGTTGCATCTGTAGATTTGGGCTGTTTTCATATAGATGCTAGTTTAGGAGGAAACAATCTTGAATCTACTTTTCTGCACCTCCACCTGTGTCTTTTCCAGAAGGCTGCCATTTCTTTCGACTTATCCTTATCTCAGTGCTTTTTTAACTGACGATCTTTACAGAACTCAATCTCTTCCTTTTCATTGTTCTGCAATAAATTATTTTAACTCAAGTTACGTCCAGGGATGACGGTCTTGCTTCCCCTGTATGTGTAGTGTTAACTCGAGTGAAGCATTGCTTTTTGGCATATCTTTGATTTTCATTTCTTTAACTTTCTGAATCATTACTTATCCTGAAGAATTTAATGTGTGAGCATGCTTCTATTCTGTTGAAATTTGATTGCAGGTCATTGTTTGCTTCTGGGACAATACATGCAGGGGAATGCATTATGAGAATTCCTCACAATCTTGTATGTTATAGTTTTGATTTTCATTAAAAACCACGAAGTGATCACAAGATTTCTTTTTAAAACGCTCAGCTTAAGCATCATTCTGACTTCTATTTATCTTGAATCTGGGTTGCAGTTGATCACACCAGATAAACTACCAGCAGAAGTTGAACCTTTGTTGGGAAAAGATGCAAGCAACTATGCTCGGCTTGCTTTATTTATTCTTGCTGAGCAAAAGTTTGGCAAGGTATTTTTGAGCTGTTTTTATATATAATTGCTTGTTGGGTTGACATTCAGTTTGGCACATTTCACCTCCATTCCATGTAGTTGGTGTCTTAGGAATAGTCTTCTTGTTGAATGGAAGATTTGAAAAATTAATATGGAGAGGATACCAATTGGTTTAAGCAGAGAAACATTATATGTTGCAGAGATTTTCTGATGCCCTTTTCAACTGCTCTGTGCAGACATCTGAATGGGCACCATACATTCACTGTCTTCCTCAAATGGGGAATCTTCACAGCACAGTATGTGTCCTCTATACTGCCCCATGCATAATTACATGCTGTTTATTATACGTTGCCTGCTTTGTTTTCACCTTTTATTTATTTTTTCCTGGCTTTTGTAGAACTATTAAAGGGAGCATGTTTATAGCTTGTTTCACTGGGAATTGCTAAAAATCAGTGTACTAGATTTTTCCTTTCAGGATTGGAAACATATTCAGCATAGTTGCAGGATTCCTAGAACAAGAATATAGACTGATTCATGTTGAACTATTCAGTCGATATATCCTTAATATTAAAACAACAGAAAAAGAGCTTTGTTAAGGTTGGCAGAGCTGCAGACCCTCAACCAAGAAAATGAAGTGATAAAATGTGTACAGGAGTAGAGAAGTGGAAGAAACATTCCTTTTATGTTGATAGTATAGTACAGGGCTCAATAAAAGAAAGATAAATAGTTCATCAGGCAAGAGTTATTTAGCAATGATGTAATTGTGCCGAGAGGCATTCTACAGCCCAGTATGAAGGAAATGATGTCACGTAACATGCTACCTTTAAAATTAATAAAATAATACTTACATTAATGAACTAAAAATAGTAATAACAAAAAAAAAGATCAACGTTGGCCATTAATAAGTTACTTCAATTTCCGATTTCCACCTTAATTTTATATCAACTTTATAGAGAGATAAAGTAATTGAAAGTAAAAAAAAAAAATCACTTAATATGCAGTTTCTTCAATTACTTAATATGGAGTTCGCATGATGTGTAAACATAATATTATTGAAATTACATGATGTGTAATTCCTTTTATGTTCAGTTGATCTGCAATATTTAAAACAAAAATATATTAACAACAAAAATATATTTTTTTGTTTGTCATAAATAAAATATTTCATGTCCATATTATATAACATAATTTTATATCAACACAGAAAAATAAAGTAATTTAAATTAAATTTTTTCTTATATTTTCACTTTCCATTGTGAGGGACATATAATTTATTCCATTCCTATTAATAGATATGAAGTTGATATGTAACAATTATGAATAACTAACAAAAGTTGAATGTGGAATATAAATCAATTATTTCAATATGTATGTGGCGTAAAGATTTTAACATCAAATATATAGAGAGAAAAAGTGAGAGAGTTCTTATTCTATTAATAGGTTCCTTCTAATTCAAGGTATGAAGGATATGTGTAATTCCTTTAATATGAATTGACATATAACATTTTAAAAATAATAATAATAACAAAAATAATTCATTTTTGAAGGAAAAAAATCAACCTTATCATGTCACAAGGAGGGATTTGAACCTGGATGGGGAAGACAGCAAGCATTCCACCCAACCACCTGAAATAAACCAAAATTCTCTCTCTCTCTCTCTCTCTCTTCCCTTAATATATATATATATATAAAGGGAAGAGAGAGAGAGAGAGAGAGAGAGAGAGAGATGCTCTTTAGTTTAGAATATAAGGGGGACATATTAACATTTTAATGTGACAAATGTGAAACATAAATAAAATATTTCAGTGTCAACTATGTAAAAATTATATAGAACAAGTGATTTTTTTTTCTTATAGTTAAAATATTTTATTAGTGTATTTCTCAAAATCAGTGTAGATTCATCTCAACTCTTGATCTACCAATAGCAAAGGGGAATCAAATCTCTCAAGGTGCAAACCTTTTCTCAAGTTTTGCACTAAAAAAATGCTAGAAAATCAGAAAGGCATAAAGATTTTCTCTAGATGATAATTACTTGTGATATCTTTGAATTCTTATTTTTTTTCTTATGTTCCTTTTTAGCTTAATTCATCAAACAATTACCAAAACCAAAACACAAAGATCAGGGTGTTAAATTGGCAACTAGGGCCAAACTCCATGTGGGTTGGCTTATTTCTGGCCGCTGATATTTTTATTGGATCCCTCTCGTCGAGAGGTGTAGGATTGATCCAAAGATCATCCAATTCCGATAAGTATTTATGGAGATATGAATTTATTTTGTTTATGTAATTATTATCAAGCCGACCAGCACTTATGTAGGCTCTAGAAGCCCAAGCGACGTGTCTATTCAACCTCTACATTTTTAGTATAAATAAGAGAGGATTTGATGTCATTTAGAACACACATTCTCCATGTGAACTCCACCTCTCCACGTCTTGGGTTTTTGGAGAAGGAGAAGACACAAAAGAGAATACGTTGGATGCCCTAGCTGCAGTAGAAAGAGCAACAATCCATACGCTATAATGAAGGCCATCCACACGCTGTAATGGTGACCTTATCCACGCAATCATACGTTAAGATGCACGCAACAATGAAATATATATACACTGCTCATTGGAAGACCTAGCTGCAAAATGATGCTCTAATCCTGCGCAGGTCAAGAAGACATCTATCTAAATGATGAATCTTCATATGCTGTTCAAGGAGACCAGATACGTTGGAAACCTTATACAATATATGCTGTTCATGGCTATAAATAATATACGCATTCATGATCTGTTCATGGTTACGCAAGTCATAATCCAACGCAGTCATGGATCTGCTGAGATGTATTCATCTACAAACTGAACCCTAACACGCTGATACGCTGATATATTTATGGTACGCTGACGCTGTAAACCCTAACACGCATATGAACGTAATCAAGTAATGAAGGTTGTACATATGAAGGCAGTGATGTATTTATGAATGCAGTCAAGGTAATGAAGGCAATATACATGGAACGCAGTCACATGATGGAATATTGTCAAGGCAGAAGAAACATGTTGTAATGTGAATGCAGTGACATTTATATATATGGAACGTAGCCGCTTTTATATATGGATCATATAACTCTCAGTTATATATGGAACAGGAACGCAGCTATATATAACTTGCATTCATATATGGAATGCAGCGACATTTATATATGGATCGCAGTCATATGTGAAATTGGAATGCAGTCACATATGGTCTCATACGCTGTCCAGAGACTCCTTCCACAACAATAGATACATATACATAGGCACGCAATCACTCAGGTATATATTCAACGCAGCCCAGGCATATATATATCTCAGGCAATATATATATACACACAGTAAATATATATATACACGCATAGCTTCATTCAGGCAATATATATATATATATATATACGCAGTAATGGAAACGAATTACTGTAGACGATAACATGATTGTGTAGTTTGAGACTGCATGGAGGATTTCGGAACTATAGCCTAGCTGCTTTGCTAGGCTGCAAGCCATAGCAAGCAGCTAAGGCTGATAACAGTATTATAGTGCTGCAGCATGATGATGCACAGGCAGCATGATAACGATGATGCATGGGCAGCATGAAGCATGAAGATGCATGATGCAGCATGATGGTGCTACACGGTAAGGTGCAGCAGATGAACGAAATGGATAGGTGAAGTCGTCACCTAGGAGATTCAGTTGAAGCAGAATATCTTCAACTGATCTCATCATTATAGGAAATGATCTATGCTCAGATCCAGATAAGTCAAAGTGTTGACTTCTGTTGTAAATGTATTCTCTCTCTCTCTCTCTCCTTTGTTGAACTTTGAAGATAAAAGAAGATTTGATCAAAGGGTTTCCCCACACATTGTGGGGTTTGTCCCTGGCTTGCGCCACATCTTGTGTCCTCTTGTCTTGGCTTGTCTTCTGCGATTATATTTAGTTCTAATCTGCAGTGTACTTATGCTGATGAGGAAAAGAAATTAAATAAATTGCTCTAGCATAGAACATACCTAACTTAACATGGTATCAGAGCTGAGGTGAAGACAATGCCCAAGCAAGAGTGAAAGAGCAATCACCGAAGATAGTTGGGACAAGACAGAAGGATCAATGGGTTCCTCATAATTCACCTAGGGTGAAGTCGAAGCAGAGAATGTTATCAGAATGGCGCAGCAGAAGTTTCTGATGGCCCATCTAAAGATCACAAGGGCCAAAACCCCTATATAGGGGAAAACCCAATCAAGAACTCTTCCTTCGGACCAAGACCCTAGACCAAAAGACTTTCCTCCTCCACCAAGTCAGCCTTTTAAGAAGATAACAATAGTTTCTTCTTATCCAACAACTTCAATCCAGTAATTTGACTTCCTAGTTGCAGAATTTCGACCCCCAACAACAAAATTTCGGCCTCCCAGTTATTGCAGAATTTTGGCCCCCTTCCAACAGCTGCACAACTTCACATGTGTGGGAAAGAGAGAAAATTTCGATCTTTTATGCTTGAGAGAGACCACCTTCTTTGCTATCCTTCTTCTCATTCTTCCTTGAAATTCACACTTTTTCTAAGCCCAAAAACTGTAGATCGAACTTCTTGTGAGTGAGTGACAAATGAGGTCGAGTTACTGCCTTTATATAATGATTTTGCTACCTAGTTTTGAGGCAGACTTGGTGGAGGAGGCCTAAAAGACTCATTTTAATATAAAATAAATTTATTTCTTGACAAATAATTCCCAAGAAGGCTTCTTTACATTATGACATGGACAAGGACATTTGACACAAACCCTAGAAGCCTACAATGGAGGCTTTGACCTAAAAATAATTGACTCAAGCACGAAGCCCATTTTTTAATAAGTCAATTTTATTAATAATAAATATCTTTTTCTTTCTTTTGATAAATATATTACATCATGACTCAAGAACAATTATGAAGACCGAACCTAGTTACATTCTTCAACACTCCCTCTTAACTAGGGAGGTATTCATAATTACCTATATATAAAGGTACATGGATGATCTCCAAAGTGAACTGCGAAGAATTTTGGCACACTTAGTGCCTTGGACTAGATACTTGAGTAGGGTTATCTATCTGGGAGGGACTTGTTGATTTATGGTAGCATCGGATGTGCTATAAGTCTCAAATTTTGCAGGGAGGCTTGGGCACATTTTCTTCAAAGAACCCAGCGAGCGTTTTTGGAAATTCCACTCGGAGACAATTTTATTAAAATAATTAATGGGTATTAATCTAGCTATGGGTGTAACTTCTAGAAGAAGACGAGTATCAAGCATAAATGATATTAGCCATTTATTAGCTCCTAATCTGGGCCGTTGAATGTCAACAAGAAGATTATTTAAGGAGGCTTGAGGGTCATTTGGAAGGGACACAAAGGGTTGATCAGTCAGATCTAATTGCTCAAGCTAGAGGCAGTGCAGTGATTTCGTAGTGATCACACAGAGAGGGCAGAGAGAGTTTTGGCTGGAGGATCTTCTCCGGAGACAAGAATACTCAGCAGAGAGGCAGAGAGACACACAGAGGAGGCAACGCAGTTGGAAGAGAGGGTGACGCAGAGCCAGAAAGGGCTCATGCAGGACCCACATAGAGCAGCATAGAAGCTTTCCACGCAGAGGTCCGAAATTTGCTGGAGAGCTAGATGTTCTGAGCCGGGAGGGTTGGAATCAGCTCCTGAGAGCAAATCGATTCCTAATAGAGATGGTGCAGTCCCTTAGAGGCTGAGGCAGGCCCACGCAGGGGTAGCATAGAAGTAGCTGGGGACTCGTTGGTTCAGTTGCCGATCAACTGGGACTTGCAGTATAGAGTGAGGTAATCTCACTAATTTCTTCTACCAAGTGATATTCTCTGTATTGGATTGCCAACAAGGCATCCAAAAGTTGTATTCAGAAATAACTTCCGCTTAATAATAAAAACCCTCAGATTTGCTGCACCGGTTTTCTCACATTGGGTTTTTCCGGGGACGTTTGTCCAAAAATCACTATGTCATTTGTGTTGTATCTTTCTCTTGTTCAGTTTCTTGTTTCGACATATTATTTTAAATGGTGTACGCTGCAGTGTATGTATTTCGATGTTTGCCGTAGGAAACTGCAAATAACTGGTTCATATAAATCTAACAAGTAGGGGAAATATCATCAGTTGCTACAATAGGAATTTCGGTTAATGGAATTTTCACATGGTATCAAAGTAGTGCAGGTGAAGTAAGAAGAACATTGCTAGAGAACCCAACGCTAAGCAGAAAAGGATATCAAAATAGTTGGAGGAGGCAATAGTTCGAATCTCTAGAGGGATTGCGTAGTCCAAGCCAGCAAGGCTGAATTTTCGAGGAAAGTCTCTCTCTGAGTGAGTCGACAGAGAGGAAGAGCTTCCAGATCAAATTCTTGTTGTGTCAGAGGGAGAAACGCTGAGCCTCAGCATGAGGAAGAGCTAGTGGGATGCAGTTTTTCAGCAGGCAGATTACTAGGTTGAAAGACGTCAGAAGAGAGAGGAGAAGCACAGTGAAGGAATTTTTCCTCAGTAGACTTCCCGCTAAGAAGTTCATTTTCTTATTGGCTAAGCAACAACAATAAGAAGCAGTTTGACATTTTCGTGGAAGAGATGGCAACTAGTGGGCTGAGAGATCAGGACAGGTTGGATGTGCATTCAACTACGTCATCTGGAAGGCAAGGATGCCATTCCTTCTAGATGAGCATTTTGTCAAGACCTATGTCGACAACGTGGTGGCTGTGCCAGCATATCCAGATCCGTAGAAGAAGTACCAGGAAGAAATGGCGAAGGCCAAGAGGATGATCCTTGATGGAGTAAAGGATCACGTGGTTTGTCACGTTGCTAGCAGAGGGAATGCTAAGGAGATGCGGGATGCATCAACAACGCTATATCAAGGATCTTTTGAGTAGCGGAAGATGTACTTAGAGCAGAAACTGAGATGGCTAGCCACACGTTGCCTCTGTCTTTGCGTCACAACTTCTAGGAGTTGCGTCACCCTTCCAGCTGATTGATTTGCTGATTGGGACTCGACTCTCTGGCCCTCTGGTCTCACACCTCGGCTTTCGACAGTAGATCTCAACTGCTCCCAGCAAAATTACGGACTCCCTCTGGAGCGCTGTTGCCTCTCTGAACTTCTCGTTGCCTTATTTGCCTTGCACTCTCTGGACTTGGAAAAATCCTCTCTGGTCTACTATCCTTGCCCCTCACTGCAAGAAGATCACTCGATCTCTCTCCGACAACTCAACACTGCTACTCTTGAGAAATTTGATCTCCAGATCTCACTATCTTGGTGTGTTCTCCAAGTGCCCATCAAGTTCCTTCTTATAATCTCTTGTTGGAGCACCAATGACCAAGATTAAAACATAATCAAAGGCTAAGATTAACTAGGAGTTGATCCTCGTCTTCTTCTAGAAGATTCGCACCAAATTTAATTAATACCCTTTAATTAATCGCATTTATTAAGTTTAGACTTAGGAATACATTAAAAATGATTAATTATTTTAATTAAACTATCTCTAGGTGGAAGTTTCCCAAACAAATTTCGAGTCTTGGAGAATGCATGTGTCTTAGCCTCTCTGCAAAATCTCAAGGCTAGAGCACATCCGATGCTACAAAAATCAACAAGGGGAAGGTGAACCACTCACCCTGTACATAGCGCACCACTAGGGGAAGGTGAACCACTCACCCTATGGTCGCTCATAGCTCTGAGAAGTACCCCAAACCCCCATGAGCTCCCAGAGCTCAGTGTCTAACTCATGTGGGACCCTCATAGGAGGGTCCTTCCACGACTCCAAGTTTCTCACTGAAGGCTAAGAATTTGACCTTCCCTAAGGGCTTCGTGAGAATGTCTGTGACCTGCTCATCTATCCTGATGTGATGGAGCCTTATTGCTCCCCGCTATAACATATCCCGGATAAAGTGGTACTTGATATCAATATGCTTGGAGCGGTCATGGAACATGGGATTCTCTGAAAGGTGAATCCCACTTTGGTTGTCGCAGTAGATCACGGTGGTATCCAACACATGCTTAAATAGCTCACTAAAGAGCTTCCTCAACCAAAAAGCTTCACAATAGCCATACTAGCAACAATGTATTCGACCTCGATGGTGCTTAAAGCAACCGATTTTTGCTTCTTGCGCATCCAAGACATTGAAGCAAACCCCAATGAGAAGCAACATCCAGATGTGCTCGTACAATCCACCACACTGCCAACCCAATCAACATCAGTATATCCATGTAGCCTCAAATTCTTGGTAGTGTATCTCAAACCATACTTGATTGTGCCACGAAGATATCTCAAGAGATTCTTGGCAGCAATCCAATGTATGTGATGAGGCTCGACCACAAATTGACTCAATGTATTCACATTGAAGCATATGTCTGGACGAGAGATTACCAAGAACATCAGGGCCCCCACAAGTTGTCGATACTTCGAAGGATTTTCTACATAGTTTCTTGAAGTTGAGTTCCATTGGAGTAGACACAGACTTGCATTCCACCATCCCACATCTCTCAAGTAGCTTCACAATGTGTTTTCCTTGAGAAAGGAAAATCTCACCGGGCTTTTGCTAGACCTCCAAGCCTAGGAAGTAGTGCATCAAACCTAGGTCCTTCATCTCGAATTCAGAAGCCAACTCCCTCTTGCATTGATAAATGAGAGGGTCTGCACCTGTCAGAAAAAGATCATCCACATAAAGGACCAGAATGAGAGGCATGTCCTTTTCAACCTTGACGTATAGGTTTGGGTCAGCTTCGCTCCTTGTAAATCCCAGCTTCATAAGATAGTTATCAATCTTCTCATACCAAGCCCTAGGGGCTTGCTTCAACCCATAGAGGGCTTTCTTCAACTTGCATACATGAGTCTTTTGATATTGAGCTTCGAACCCCTCAAGTTGCTCTACATAGACTTCCTCCTTAAGCGAGTAATGCAAGAAAGCAATTTTGACATCCATTTGGTGTAGGCTCCATCCTTGAGAGGTAGCGAGAGCAATGATGGATCAGATAGCGGTGTATCGGGCAACTAGTGCAAATATTTCATCATAGTCTACTCCTTCCTTTTGAGAGAAGCCTTGAGCAATGTACTTGGCCTTGAACTTTTCAGCACTCCCATCAGCTCCATGTTTGATTTTGTAAAACCATTTTGAAGTGACCACTGACTTGTCCTTAGGTCTAGGAACCACATCCCAGACATCATTCTTCATGATCGATTCATATTCCTCATTAATCACATCCTTCCATACTTGGTGCTTCACGGCTTCTTCAAATGTACATGGTTCAGATTAAGCAATGGTACTCATAGCAGCTAAGTACCCTTGGTACCTGTTTGGCTTCTTGCTTTCACAAAATGTCCCCCTTGGTGCAACATGTCTTTCAACATCTTCAAGAGTATCTTTGAGCCACAAAGGACTTTTCCTTGAAGTAGAGGGCTCACCAGGAGGTGGATCAATGGGATCCATCGAGCCTTCAACATCGGGCATCAGATCATCTGTCGGAGATTCATCCTTCTCTCCTACATCATCATCATTGTCCTTCCTAGGGATAGGAAGATCTCTGACTTTCCCAAGGGCAGAATCTTCATCTAAGGTGACATCATGACTTATTTCCACTTCTCTTTGACCAAGCCCATAGATTCTATATGCCTTCGAAGTTTCACTGTAGTCCACAAAAGTTCCTTTCTTACTAGATGCATGTAGCTTGTTTCTTTTCTCTTTTGGCACATGAAAACACACGAAAACACCAAATATTCTAAAATGAGAAACATCAGGTTTCTTACCGGAGAAAACTTCTTTGGATGTCTTGAAGTCCAATGCTTGATGCGGGCTCCTATTTTGAACATATAAAACAGTGTTGGTAGCTTCTCCCCGTAAGAACTTCGATAGGACTTGGTCATGAAGCATAGCATGGTAGCTTCTATGATTGTTCGATTCTTCCTTTCGACAACTCCATTTTGCTTAGGAGTATATGCAGTAGTGGTCTCCCTCTTAATGCTAGCTTTTCTACAATAGTCATTGAATTCATTCGATTCATATTCGGTTCCATTATTGGTCCTCAATATTTTGATCTTCTTCCTTGTTTGATTTTCGACTAAGGCTTTGAAAGAGCGGAACCATTTGAACACTTCGTCCTTCTTCTTCAAGAAAAAGATCCATGTCTTGCGAGAGAAGTCATCCACAAAAATTACATAGTACAAGTATCCTCCCAAAGATGTTACAGGCAACACACTAGATAGATCAAAATGGACGAATTGAAGAATGTCGGTAGTTTGACTTTCACTTGGAGGGAATGGTCCCCTTGTATGTTTTCCAGCTACACAACCCTGACAAACTCCTTGATGATCTATGTTGAATTTGGGCATATCGGTGACCATCTTCCTTACATTTGGCAAGGCTTTGTAATGAAGGTGAGCAAATCTTTGGTGCCATAATTTGGATTGAAGAGAAGTATCGCAAGTCATAGCTCCCAAAGGACTTCAACTTAATAGAGACCTTCAACCCTAAATCCAAGTATAAATGCATCGTTCGGGTTCCTTTGCCAAACACGAACCTTCCCATCAACAAATGTTACCTTGAAGCCTTTATCTTCCATCGCAAAAATAGATACCAAGTTCTTTTCAAATCAGGTACATATAATACTTCTTGTAGATGAAGGATTTGACCTTGATTCAAGTGAAGAGTGATAATCCCAATCCCTTTCACGGGGTAGATGGCATTGCTCCCTAGTATGATCTCCAAATTTGTAATGAATGAATGAATTGAATTGATTTACAATGAGCAGTAAAGCTCAATAAATAACTGTATTTACAGAAACAACAAGTCTCTACTAAGAAAGTAGAAACAACAAGTTTCTACTAAGAATATAGAAACAACAAGTTTCTAACAAGAAACTGCTAATTAGTATTACAATCATAGATGAGCAATAAACACTAAAATAACATTATTCTAATACCCTCCCTTAATGCTCAATCTATTTACAACACCTACAGACCCTCTGAATTTTACAAAATTATCAAGACCAAGAGGCTTGGTGAATATGTCTGCTGGCTGCTCCGTTGTGGGAACATATAGCAACTGAATGGATCCGTCTTCAACAAGCTGTCGAATGTAGTGACAATGAGTTTCCACATGCTTTGTTCGTTCATGGAAGACTGGATTCTTGGCGAGTTTGAGCACTCCTTGATTATCACAGAACAAGGGAGTAGGACCTGCTTGAGAAACATGCATATCCGCAAGCATACGTCGAAGCCAAACTGCCTTGCAAGATGCTTTAACTGCTCCTCGATATTCTGCTTCTGTCGAGGAGAGAGCCACTGCCTGCTGCTTCTTACTAGCCCATGTGACAGCGCCAGATCCCAGACTAAACACATACCCAGCTGTAGATTTACGGTCATCAACCGAACCAGCCTAGTCTGAATCTGTGTAACCATTGAGTGTAGGATTTGAATTCCGAGTGTACAGAAGTCCATAATTAGGAGTGCCTCTTACATAATGCAGCACACACTTCGCTACTATCCAATGATCAGCCTTAGGAGCTGACATGAAGCGTGAAATGTAGCTCACTGCAAAACTGACATCAGGTCGAGTGGCAGTTGTTAGCGCTTGAAATTTCACCTCAGGCTGAGATAGGTAAACCTCAAGGCTACATCAAACCATTTAGCCTCGTAGCTAGCCCTATGGGGCAGGAGAAGGCTCTCTCCGGTCTATCTCGTAAAATCTCCAATAGATGAGATGACCAATAAGGTAACACTGATATTAGGCTAGTAAATTGATCAAAGAGTTTGATTTGGGTTTTTTAGGGTTTTTGGTGGCAAATTGAGGAGAGGGCAATTTTGGGTGCGGGGATGGGACACAGTTTCTGCAGGGGGTTCCTTGGGGCGAG
>APFE030428268.1:119949-173134 GCA_000404065.3 Pinus taeda
ACAGCGCCTCCATGATCTCATCATCCATAAAATTATCATCTTCATAATATTTCTCAAGGCTTTCAATAAAACTATAGGCATGCTTGCAACAGTATTGAACTAAATTTAATGATGGATAAGAGTCCTTATATCGTTCAATGAACATAGCATGAAAATCCTTTAAACAGTAAATACAAGCAGGCGGCAAACTTTCATACCATGATTGAGCTGTACCTTCCAGAGTGGCCAAGAATATCTTCATCAAGCAATCTTCAGGGAAATCCACCTTCAACTTGCGAATATGCATATGAAATCTGATTAGATGAAGAGCAGCATCTTTCTTACCATCATCATTAAATATAGGCAATTCCTTGACCAATCTACCTTTGGAATTTTATTTGGAAAACCGGGGATGTGATCTCGGCTCAAGGGAGCATATCTCCTTGCAATCCAATCCATCTTGAAAATTTCATAGCGACTGATCTCTCTGCAGTGAAGTCACCATGAAGCACTGATCGCTAGATTCTTCAGTGAAAGGAGTCGCTAGTGCATGATTTCAGCCTTGTCAGTGTCTGATCATTGTCCACTATCAACAATCAAATCTGAACTTGATACATGTACTGGGGTAAAATGCAAATGAAGTGTTGTATTCACAAGCTCACGGAGATTGACTGAAGCAGCATTTATCTACTAACGCTGATGTAAAACAAGAGCGTATTCGAAGGCTACCTGGCGTATCTTCAGACTCCGTCTAAGACTTATGAATGAAACACACACGTCAATGAGCAAATGATAAGTTTGTTCTCCCCAGTATGGTCCCCAGTATGTTAGCGCTTGAAATTTCACCTCAGGCTGAGACAGGTAAACCTCAAGGCTACATCAAACCATTTAGCCTCGTAGCTAGCCCTACGGGGCAGGAGAAGGCTCTCTTCGGTCTATCTCGTAAAATCGCCAATAGATGAGATGACCAATAAGGTAACACTGATATTAGGCTAGTAAATTGATCAAAGAGTTTGATTTGGGCTTTTTAGGGTTTTTGGTGGCAAATTGAGGAGAGGGCAATTTTGGGTGCGGGGATAGGACACAGTTTCTGCAGGGGGTTCCTTAGGGGGAGGTAGGAGACAGTGTTGATGCCTTTAACTGAAGTGGATGGTCAGGAATGAAAGAAAGAGAGCTAAAGAGAGCAGACAATAACTTTGAATTCTCTTTAGACAGTAGAAAACATTGAAATTAAACAAACTTAAAAGCAGAGCATGGCAAGCATGAATTCTTACTTTAACACTTCATTTGTTTAATGTGCAGAAGTAAAGAAAGGAAATGAATCACATAACAAAAGCTTACAAGAACATTGAGAAACACACCATCAACACATGAGTCCACAAGAATCCCAAAGAGGACCGCAAAACCCTGGGCTTCCTTAGCTAAAAATTGCAGAGATACAGTGAAATAATACAATGATAGCTTCTCCCTCAAGAGTACAACCTTCCAACCATGAAAATGAGTATGAAAGTACATAATATAGATGATCTAACCTCTTTCCCTGCCTCTAGGGGTCGAGCTCATCCTTCTAGGTGCTGTTTCAACCACTTCTAAACTTAGCACTAACAACTAGGCAGTCAAAACAACTTGCATCTACAAACTAGGAAACCAATCCATTCATTAAATGTTTGCTATTTCATGCATGAATCTTCTAGAATAGGTAAATAAGTGTCATGGCAACATGAAAATACATTAATTACATCAAAGAGGGTGAAAAATCCCATCTCAAGTCAAAACTGGTCAAAGCTGGGCGAATTCCTGAGCTGTAGATGAATTTCCTGTGAAAACTGCCCAACATGTCGCGCCCCCTGCCCGACATGTCGCGCACCTTTGGAGCCATGTTTGGGGCACTTGCAGGTGGCCAAATTGGGCAAGAGTAGGCTTGTTGGAAAGGTCTGTGAGTCTACTTTCCAACCCCACTGGAATTTCTAGATTTGGAGTTCATTTGCTCTGTCAAAACTCAATTCTCCCAAGACAGCTTTCTGCAGTTCAAAAAAGTGGCAGAAAGTCAAATTTTGCATGTTTTTTGACTTTCTGGAGACCCAAAACTTCACAAAATCTCAAGTCCATCCATGTGCATATGTAACTTTGCATGACAAATCTGGAAATGCTGAGTTTTTGTCAAATGGAGGTGCCGGGACGATGCGTCTCACCGGGAGTGAGACGCGTTAATGAGCAAAAACCTGTAAATTGCCAAAAAATACCAAAAATGACCCAAAATGCTCAATTTTTTTTGAAATTTGTGCCGTGGCTGAGCTATTTAGTGCTATGCTCCTTCAAGGAAGCCTCGGCCAAGATACGGAGGGGATCGGGCCTTTTTCTCCGTTTTAGTGCCTTTGCCAACCGCCTTTGAAGCATTTTCATCTTTGCTTTGCACACGTGCATCCGCGCCCAGTAATGGTTTTTCATGTTCCTCAGCAATCTTTTCTCTTGGTTGGCCTTAGCCAACAGCCTCTCCAAATGTGCATTTGCCTGGATGAGCATGGACTCTCGGTCAGCGGGCAATGGGTCACCGAGTCTTCTTCAGTTCAAGATTCGGTCACTACGAATCCTCCATAGCTCATCAAGTGCTTTCTCCTCCAACTATTTGTTGCGCTGCTCCAGGTAAGTGATGGTCTGTGCTGCCTATGCTGGTGAAGAAAACGAGGCCCCTTCCACCTGATGTGGAGATAACACTCGCCGAGCTGCTGCAAATAAGGCCCTTGGGCCTTTCTGATAGGTGACCAGAGGTGAGGAGCTGACATATCTAGTGATGGGGATGTCATGCCGGTGTGAACAACCTCAGGATGTGGCGGTGATGGTGCTGTGAAAAATTCACGAGAGATGAACTCCTCCCATGAGATGCCTTGCTGAGTCAACTCAAGCGATTTGATGAATTAAAGGAGCTTGAGCAAATTCTGAAATGAGTTGGGGGAAGACAGCTTGACAGGTCGCGCACCACGCCCAACAAGTCGCGCCCCTCTTGACGTGTCGCGCCCGTTGCCAAATTCCTCTGTGGGAGACCCTTTGACAGGTCGTGCACCTCCCAACAAGTCGCGCACCTAGCTTGACAAGTCGCGCTTTTTCAGGAGGCTTTTGGAGGCCTTCCCGGTGTCGGAATTAGGCGCAGGATAACTCGTTGGAAAGGTCTTTGAGTCTACTTTCCAACCCAATTAGAATTTTTCAATTTGGAGTTGATTTGACCTGTCAAAAATTAAATCTCCCAAGACTGGTCAAAAAGTGCCAAATGAGGTTGCCTCAAGGAAGAGTGCTGTTGCAGTCAACTTTTGAATGCCTTCCTCAAACCCAAATTTAGCTCATTATAGCTCATTGGAAAACTCTTTGTGTCTAGTTATCATTTTACCCATCAAGAAAATCATTTGGCCAACCAAGCTAGGAGAAAACTTGATTTTCCCAAGGTCACTTCAGAGGTGTCTTTGATTCTCCTGAGGCAACGGTATCTTGACATTTCTCTCAAACCATGACACCTGTGCAAAAAAGTGAAGGAGGTTTTTCTTCTTTGGCATGTTGTGGACAAAATCCTCTCTCAGTTTCCCAAATTCATCTTTGATTTCTCTGGAACATTATTTGGAGTGTGACTTGTCCCGATGTGTGAAACAAGGAATTTTGTCGAAATGGGAGCGAAATGAAGGGATAGGGGCTTCTAAAATTCTTGGGGAAATTTTTGGGAGTGGGGAGGGATGTTAGGGAGCAGGGAAAGTGGAATCTCAAAGATTGAGTGAGGGAAAGGGGTCCAAAAGGCAAAACACAGGCCCAACCTAGAAAATTGCCAAGTTGTAGCTAGAAAAACTAGGGTTTGTGCGAAAATGAGGAATTTGGGGAATCTCAGTGATGGGAACATTTGGTAGTACTTTAAGGATAGGGGAAGGTGTATGAACATCAGGAAAACAAGTTTTGCCATTGATTTGCCGTCCAAGAGAAATTGCCTTTCAAAACCCTAGGAGAAGGAAATGAACTTGCCAAGGCACAACTGAAGCATGAACAAGATGTAAAATGACCCTATGGAACTTGACATGATGATGACAACCCTCTGAATGATGATAGGCTCAGCTGAATAGTGACATAGGTTGGCATTTGGGCAACTTTGAAAAGAGTGAGAGCAAACCCTAGACCTAATGCCTAGTGACCAAATTTTGCTTGTAAACTCTTTGAAATGACAAAATTTGACCTTGACACTCTGAAACCACTTTGTAAGAGCATATTTGATCACTGGAGGAAGGCTGGAAAGATTGACACTAACAGCAGTATGGTAGATGAGACTGCCCACTAACTGCCTGAATAAAGTTTCATCCACAAGTGGTGAGGATGACTAAGCTGAAAGTTTGAACCCTGGTTCCATAGGAGTCGTGGTAGGTTTGCAATCCTGCATTCTGAACCTGTCCACAAGATTTTTGGCATACTTGGATTGAGAGAGAAAGATGTTGTTCTCAGTTTGCCAGACTTCCACCCCTAAACAGTAATGAAGAAGTCCCAAATTTGTCATATCAAAAGTGCTGCACAAATCCTGTTTGATCCCATGGATCAAATGTGTTGAACTGCCAGTAATGATAAGATCATCCACATAGACAACCACAAACAGAATATCATCACCAATTTGTTTGATATACAAGTTTGCATCAGATGGACTCCGCTGAAAACCATGATCTGTTAGATACTTATCAATTTTCATGTACCAAGCCTGAGGAGCTTGTTTCAGACCAAAGAGTGCTTTGACTAATCTACAAACTTTCTGTTCTTGATCGGCAACCTTGAATCCTGAAGGCTGCGTCATGTAGACTTCTTCCTGTAAGTCATGATTAAGAAAAGCACTATTTACATCCATTTGATGGACTTTCCAGTTGAACTGGGCTGCTAAGGCAAGGACAAGCCGTATGGTACTCATCTTGGCTGTAGGAGCAAAGGTCAACTCATAGTTTATGCCTTCCTTCTGTGAGAATCCTCGAGCAACAAGGCGAGCCTTATACTTGTCGAGAGTCCCGTTAGCTTTGTATTTTACTTTATACACCCATTTGCAACTAATGGGCTTCTTCCTTGTAGGAAGATTAGAGAGGGTCCATGTGTGATTCCTCTAAAGACTCTGGAATTCTGCTCCCATAGCCTGTTCCCACTCAGGTATACTTAGCCTCTGAATAGGTTTGAGGCTCAAAAACACTGTGTAAGTTAGCCATAAGAGCAAAATTTACTGTAGGTTGGTGTTTGCTCTTATTTTGGGAAGTTCTACCTTCAAGGAGCTCATTATCTCGGAGATCACCAGTAGTTTTAGCCCACCATTTAGGCCAGAGAGTACAGGAACCAATATCAGGAGTAGGTGGAGAATTCTCAGGAACAATAGGAGCAGCAAGAGGAGGATTATTTTCCAGAGGAAGCTCGGGGAGTGCATCATCAAATACTGATGCTGCATCATCCCTCCCATCAGGTGGACCTAACGGAAGAAGAACACTGTGAGGCTGATCCTTAGAACACTGCTCAGAAGTAGGGGGCTGAAAGAATCCTTTGTCTTCATCAAACACTACGTCTCGACTGAAGCTAAGATGACCAGTGTTTATATCTATTAGCCTATAGGCCTTGTGATGGTCACTGTACCCTGTCATCATAAATTTCTAGCTTTTGGAATCCAAATTAGAGCGCTTAGCAGCTGGAATCCAAACATATGCAACCAAGCCAAACACTTTGAGGTGACTAATCTGAGGCTTACGACCAGACCAAACCTCTTATGGAGTCTTCCCCTTAACAGCCTGAGTAGGTGATTGGTTAAGAAGATAGACAATAGTAAACACTACTTCAACCCAAAATTTGTTCGGAACAATCCTATGTTGTAACATGGAACGAGCCATTTCAACAACCATACGACTGCGATGTTCGACAACACTGTTTTGCTGAGGAGTGTAGGGTGTAGTTAACTTGCGTTTGATGCCATGGGTATCACAGAAGTTGGAGAAAGTAGAAGAACAAAATTCCCCCCCATTATCTGTCCTAAGAGTTGTGATATTACAGCCAGACTCTTTTTCAACTAAGGACTTAAACTTCTGAAAGATACTAAATACATCAGATTTATGTTTTAGGAAGTATACGGACATCTTTCTACTGAAATCATCTACAATAAGCAAAAAGTATTTGCAACCAGTAATTGAAGATGTATTCATAGGACCACAAATATCAGCATGAATTAACTGGAGTACCTTAGATGCGCGCCAAGATTCTCCATCCTTGAATGAAGACTGATGTTGCTTGCTAAGTTTCTACATAACCCTATTTTTATTGGAGCGTATAATTATATGGAATTTAGATTGGTGGTGCTAAGTTTCTACATAACCCTACCTATTTTTATTGGAGCTTATAATTATATGAAATTTAGAATGGTGGTGCTAAGTTTCTACATAACCCTATTTTTATTGGAGCTTATAATTATATGGAATTTAGATTGGTGGTGCTAAGTTTCTACATAACCCTATTTTTATTGGAGCTTATAATTATATGGAATTTAGAATGGTGGTGCTAAGTTTCTACATAACCCTATTTTTATTGGAGCTTATAATTATATGGAATTTAGAATGGTGGTGCTAATTTTCTACATAACCCTATTTTTATTTTTATTGGAGCTTATGATCCCTATTTTTATTGGAGCTTATAATTATATGGTGTGGTGGTGTTAAGTTTCTACATAACCACCACTATTTTTAGAATGGTGGTGCATTGTATGGAGTGGTGGTGTTAAGTTTCTACATAACCACCACTATTTTTTTAGAATGTTACTGTAGGCCAACAACAACCATAAGACGAGTCTCCCTGTCAATAATGGAGCACTTGTGCGCACTGAACACTACATAAGTTGAGGAGAGTTCCTCATAACTTGGCTGACAAACAGCAGATTAATTTCCATACCAGGAACATAGTACACATTTAGGAAGATGAGTGTGTGCCCACCAGACTGGATCTGAACTGTACCTCTGCCAACCATTGTGTACTCTTCACCTCCGCTGAATACCACGGAATCACTGAAAGGTGAGAAGTTAATGAACCAGTCACGCCTGTGAGAAAAATCACGTGATGCACCAGAGTCAATGTACCAGGTAGAAGACGAGGCATGATCTGAGGACCTCTTAGCCATAAAGGCATAAAAGGCAGATTCCTTCTGCTCGGAATGTTCTGCAACATTCGCTTGTTGATAAGACCCTCCCTGCTTCTTCTGTTTAGAAGCAATCCTCTGTTGGCAATCTTTCTTCATGTGGCCGAACTTGTGACAGTAATTACACTGCACATTTTTCTTCTTAGCAAGATCAAAAGACTGAGAAGAACCATTTTGCTGAAAGGACTGAGAGGGCTGATATTTGGCAGCAAAAGCATTTTTTGAGGAGGCTGATGAAGCACTATACAAAACTGTTGTTTCCAATGATCCTGCTGCATGAGTTTGGTGCATAACTCTGGAAACTTCAGATCAACATTAGTGGAGGTAATTTTTAGTGTCTCTATGAAGTGCTCATAAGGTTTTGGTAGACTTTTCAGAGTAATGACTACCATATCTTCTTCTTCCATGGTCCGACCAATGGCTTTGAGCTGATCTCGAATGTCTTTAATCTTGTTAAGATGTTCTTGAAGGGACATATGTTCTTCCATCATGATGGAGAACAACTGATTTTTGAGAAAAAAAGCTCTGCTCTTGTCGGATGTCTCGTGCAATTCCTTTAAATGTTGCCAGATTTCGGCACCTGTCTTGCCGGAAGGAATCTGCGGTAACTGATCATCAGTTACAGAGAGTTTGAGAAGCATAAGCCTCTCGGTTTTGATCATCAAACTTATCTTGATTTGTACCGGATGTACCAGGACAGAGTTCTTTGCCCAAAACGAGCTGATCAAGACGCCTATATTCAAAAATGTTCAACATTCTCTGTTTCCCAATGTTATAATTGGTGCCATTAAAGCGTTGACTGCCTTCCAACATCAAATTGGTTAGCGAAGCCATTTGCACGTTTTCCAAGGCACAAAAAACACCAAAAAAAATCCGGCACGGGTTTCAATGCAGATGTCGGCTGATCCGGACAAACTCTGATAGATGCTGGTGTAAATATGTAAGAGAATCAGAAATCGTCATGAGAGGCTTAGGCAGAAAGAAATGCCAAATGTTGATTTTTCCACGTAGGATCGAACACTGAGATGCACGTAAATAATCACTGACCAGGAAAAAAATTTAATTTTAAATACAACAACAAATTGAGCTGCAGAACAACGTGCAATCTAACTCCTAACAAAGTTGTACTGGCCCCAGAGTACCACGTCTAGCACCCTTGTTGCTGCACAAAAAAACAGGTACGCTGGAAACACTGGTACACAAGAACGCACCTTTGAGAATTTTTTTTTCAAATCACAACGCTGTTGTGATTTCCAGGTGTAGGTATGACCCACGGTTTAGAGCTGGCGAGAACGGATGAGAACAGAGTAGTACGTTGCAATTCCAATGAAACTGGTAGAGGTCGTATATAGGGCAACAGTTTGATATATAGCTGGCCCTGCAGTCCCATGCCACAAAAAAACGTTAGCGTTCATGTTGAAATTCCAACAAAATTTGGGGTGCCCAGCAAGAAATGCTTTGGGCTCTGATTTCCGCCTGTGAATCTACCAGCGAGCAGGAGCCGAGGTCTCGGGTCTGTAAAACACCTGTTGTTCCGGCATGCAACAAATGGATTCACACAGTCTTCGACCACCCAATTACATAGTTAAAGAAAAATGGCCGTAAGACAGAGAGCGATGGGAAGAATGATCGCGGTTTCGATTCTGGTCAATGCCAAAATGATGGTGCTTTGTGTGTCCACACGATCAATCGATTAAAGGCAAAGCTGTCTGCGGATCAAAAAGAAAATGGAATTTCAACTAAGGCAATTGCAAAATCTAAAGCGAACGATGATACAAAAAAACAAGAGGCTTCCACGGAATGGCCCAAATCCAGATCCCTGCAGCACTTATTTATAGCCACACAAGTTTTAGAACCCTTGACATGTAGCTGCAAGAGATTGAAGAATCCCACAAACGTAGAAAACCTTTCAATTTACTCACAGTGACCCTAAATGTACAGTGATCCTAAATGGACACTGAAGAACAGGAAAAAAAATTCTCCACAGAAGAGCAATTTCGAAATGAAGCACTAAATTTTTCAAACTTATGAAAAATTATTTGGCCGAAAAAAAAAAAAAACACAAACCGTGCTCTAATACCATAATCAATGAATGAATTGAATTGATTTACAATGAGCAGTGAAGCTCAATAAATAATACAACTGTATTTACAAAAACAACAAGGTTCTACTAAGAAAGTAGAAACAAGAAGTTTCTACTAAGAATATAGAAACAAGAAGTTTCTAACAAGAAACTGCTAATTACAATCATAGATGAGCAGTAAACACTAAAATAGCATTATTCTAATAATTTGTCTTCTTTTCAACCAAATTTGAGAGGGCTTCCTCATACCCAGTGAAGTGCCTTGAGGCACCACTATCAATCAACCAATGATCCAATGTAACCAGAGGAGAGGTAGTGGTGATGGCAGAAATAAGATAAAATTCTTTTTGCTTATCTACAACATTAGTTTCCTCATACTTGGAGTTTCTTGATCTTTGAGGAGGACGACCATTTGCAGATCGAAAAATGGGAGCATTCCTCTTTCCATTGTTGGTGAACTTGTTGTTCCTTTGATTGACATTGGCTTTGTAGTTGTTGTGGTTGTTGTTGTCGTCATCCCTTGGAGTATCCTTCTTGTGAGGATACTCTCTAGCATAGCGGCCAAACCTGTTACAATTTAAGCATCTTCCTTCTTTGAATCTCAAGCTTAAACCCTTGACCTTGTCTTCTTGGACCAGCATTGTTCTTCCTTTTAGCATGAGCGGAGAAAGCGGTAGGATTATTTCCATTTGAGGGCTTATCTCTTTCCATCATCCTTATTTCTTCTTGAGTGCATCTAGCCAATAATTCATCAAAAACCAAAATCCTTTCATTGTTAAGGATGGCGGTGTTAAACACATCCCATACTCTTGTAAGACCTCCAAGTGCAATAAGAGTAAGCTCCCTGTTGCCAATAACTTCTCCAATAAATAGAAGATCATTCTTGATTTCGTTAATCCTCATGAAGTAGGATTGAATGGACTCTCCTCTATCCATCTTGATGTTTTTTAACTTGTTCTTGAGAAAAAGGACTTGATTTACATTGTTTACTTTGAACATCCCAACCAGCTTGTCATACATGTCCTTAGATGCTTCCAAATCAGAAATATAGGCAACCAAAATCTTGTGAATGGAATCAACAATAACTTTTTTTAGCTTTGACCTCACCTTTCTTGTACTTTGTTTTTGTAGCAGTGAGTGCATTCGAAGGAGGCTCCACCACTCTTCCCTTTACATAGTCCATAGCATCATTCTCCTCTAAAGTCAAATCCAGAGGCATCTTCCTTGCATGATAGTCGGATTTGTGCTTGAGCTTGTTCTCGGATTTGAAGTTGATGTAGTCGTCATTGAAGCGCTCAAAATTCTTGTCCAACAATTTTCCTTAATGATTGCTTTTCTCACTCTTGCTTGGGATTTGTCTTCACCTGGGCTCTGATACCATGTTAATTTTAGATAACAATGGTATGTTCTATGCTCCAGAAGTGCGCAAAGAATAAGGAAAGCAGATCAGGGGTCTTGCAAAGAGTGTTTCAGCTTAGTTCAAGCACAGAAAACCAGATTGGTTTCTATTGAAACAAGTTGTATTGTAAGAAATCTGTTGCTCATTTTTCTATCAATAAAATTCTCACACAAGCAGAGGGTTTTCCCAGTTGGGTTCCCTAGAAAAATTATGTTTTTTCTATCGCGTGACTGCTTTTTTTTCTGTTCTATTCCGCTGCAAATAAGTAGGGAAATATCATGTCTTTATGAGTAGAAAGTTAGAAACTAGTTTTCAGAATTATTCATTAAGCAGTTGCAGAATTTCAAGGAAATTCTACATGTTCTTCCTCTAGTAGAGGCTAACCAGGGCATCAAATATCTTCTTCGCCATTCTTTTCTCCAATATGTGAGGAATTAGGTGGTCCTTCACAACATCCAAGACCACGCGCCTAGCCTTCACTTTCTTTTTCTTGTGGGCTGTCAATTGCTGCAGATTTGTAGGTGTAGGTACAACATCTCATTGATATTTTAGAAATCATTTGCTGCCAACATCAATGTTACCTTGAGTTTCTAGGGAAAAACGTTGGAGGCACCATCCAATTTGTCCTCAAATCTGACGTTAGCTGCTGCCATCCTTAAGATCAAGTGCACAAAATTCCCAGATCTGAAAATAAAACAAAAATAAATCTACCTTGCAAGAGTGTTTAGTCCTTCAGGCAACGATAATGAAACCCTTTAAACACTGGTCCTTGATTCTATGAAAATTTCTAACACGAAATTCTATTGCAGTAACTGATTAATTCTCCTACTTAAATAAGTTATTTACAAAACCCTTTAGTAAACATCAAAATAAATTCTACTGTAGTTGTCACATAATAGCATAGAGAAAATAACTGTGATATACAAGCACAAGAATCAATCATATCAACACAGTTATTTTTGGACAATTGTCCTCAGAAAAACCCAATGCGGGAAAACCGGTGCAGCAGATGAGGGTTTATTTATTATTCTTCAGCAACAATCTCTTTACAAGGAACGATTTTACAAAATATAGAGACACCTTTGAGAGAAACACCTGAGACAATTTTTCCCTTTGCTCTGGAGAAATTCTGACACCTCGGAGACCCTTTAGCATTCACTGCGTCACCTCTGCGTCAACTCTACGTGAGGCCTGCATGAGGACTGTGTCCCTTGCTACGCTCTCTCTGATCTTCCCACTGCGCTGTGCCTCTGATGCTCTGCGTCACCTCCTCCTCAGTCTCTGATTGATGTTGATGCCCTCCTCTTCCTTCACCCTGCAACTCTCCCTCTGAAATTGAACTCCTCCTTGAGAATCAATTTCCCTCGGGTCACTGAGTATTTGCCTCGTGTGTCTCCAAATGACTGTCAAGTCTTATTTTATACTTTTCCTGTTGATGAATCAATGACCGAGATTAAGTCCCTAATCAACGACTAAGATTAAATTAGACTTGATCCTCGTCTCTTAGAAGCTTCTCACCCATACTTTCATTAATACTCGTTAATATTTTTATTTTCCTAAGTTTAGACTTAGGAACCCCATTAAAATATTAATTATTTTAATAGAGTACAATCCGGGTGGAATTTCTCTGAACGATTTTGGGTCTTGGAGATCTCATGTGTTCTAGCCCCTACACAAAATTTTGGAGTTAGAGCACATCTGATGCTACCCAAAATCAATACTCCCTCTTAGCGAGGTATGTGCTCTAGCAATACTTCCCAACAAAAGTATCACACTGATCCATGACATCTGTCCTCTGCGTTGCTGATGCTCAGCCTGCTGCTCGTCATCTATTGCGCTGCTGCAACTTGTACTACTGCCCATGACACTGCCATTGTCAATTCTACATCTGTATTGCAGCGCCCTCTGAATATGCTGCATCATGCTGCCCATAGCACTGCCACTGCTAACTGCTACACTGCAACTCCCTGTACAATCTGCTTCTACTACTGAAACAGATGCTCAATCATCCCCATCTTCTCCTTGAAATAAACAAACTTTGTTCTTCCTAGAGCCTTGGTGAGAATGTCTGCCACCTGTTCTCCTGTCGGAGTGTACCGTAACTGTACTGCCCCTCGTTGGAGACAGCCTCTGATAAAGTGACACCTGATGTCAATGTGCTTCGACCGATTATGAAAAACTGGATTCTTAGAGAGCTTGATGCAACTCTGATTATCACACAAAATATTGGTCGCTTACATCCTTCTCCTAAATAGATTCACAAGCAACTTCCTAAGCCATATGGCTTCACACGATGCTGTTCTAGCTGCCTTATATTCAGCTTCAGCTGAGCTTAGAGCTACGGATTTCTGTTTCCTACTACACCAGGAGGTCATTCTTGATACAACGTTGAAACAATACCTAGTGGTACTTTTCTGATCTACTGAACTTCCAACCCAATCTGTGTCAGTGAACCCACTCAGCCTGATGTCATTGCCTCGGGTGTACATTAGTCCATGCTCGACTATTCCTTGTATATATCTGAGAACATGCTTGGCTACCCCCCAATGCACCTTGTTGACCACTACGTGTCAACAACCCATAGCAGTATACCCCCTTTTCTTCGCAAAAGGGATAGCGCTTGAGCGACGCGTCCATGCTTGTCATCGTCAGCCTGATCATATTGTTTTGTAAACCTAGTCTGCATGTGTAAATTGTAAATAATCATAGTAGATCTGAGTCATGTATGTAAATTGCCTAGGTGGACCTAATTTTGTAGTGATATTCTATGTTCCGAAAGGTTTTTTGTCTCACCGATCCATGATCGAAAGAGTTTTCCTTCAGCCTAACCCCAAAGCCGGAATGAATTTTGTCATTAGAATCTTATAGGAATCCTAGTGTGTTGATCTCCTAGATTATATTTGGTCGCAAAACTGGGTGGTCTATGAGGGTCTATGTCAAATGGGTTTTCCTCCTTGAGATGTAATATTATAAAAGTCATGATGTAAAGTGTCTTGAGGGTTAGAAAATGTTTTAATCCCCTCATAAGTCCTAAGTCCTAGGTCATAGGTGATTTTTCCAAAGGCTAAGTTCGATGATCCAAAAATAAAAAAATTAAAAAAACAATAAAAATAAAAAATATAATAATAAGTAATAAAATTAAAAATTAAAAAATAAATAAAATAAAATTTAAAAAATAAAATAAATAAAAATTTAAAAAATAAAAAATAAAAAAATAATAATAAGTCAAAATTTTGAGTAAATAAATGCAAAATTTTAATTTTTTAATATATTAAAATTCATTTAAAAATTCGACGGATGAGATTAAAAGAAATCTTGATCCTCATCGACAGTCGAGATTAGTTTGACATGGATCTCTCGAAATAGCCGTTGGGAATTTTTCCTTTAAATAGGGTGCTAGGGGTCATTTGAGTTCAGAGATTGGATCTGAGAGTCTGCTGCTGAAGAAAGCTCTCTTGTAGTCACTTTTTGTGCAATAAAGAAAGACTTTGGGGTTGAAAATCTTGCTGGTGTTACTCTTCTGAAAATGCTGTAAGATCTTTTATTTTTCTGCATAATTTTATTTTCAGTCATCAATAATAGCTTGATGAAGATTGATTCAGGCACAGGTATCTTGTCTGATCTTTGGGGTTTGAATGATAGTTTAGATTCTGAAATATAATGGCAGGTATCTCCATTTGATCTGGATTTTACTATTGTTTTCTCCTTCTATGTTAATGGTTGATTTTAAGCTATGCAAGAAATCTTAGTTTTGAGTTTACCAGGTGTTCGGGGAAGTTCTCGGCTGAACCAGCCAACTCCCGGATTGCGTTTTCTGAAAGATCCCAGCGAGTTCTTGATCCTGGGCTTATCATTCGAACTTTTTTTTATGAATGCATGAAGGGTTTTCTGAAGTATCTCACATTAAAATTAAATTCTAATAATATTACTGTGATTATTGACAAATCTGGCTGCTTAAGAGTTGAAAATCTGTAAATACTGTAATTATTTAGTTGATTTAAGGTTTTTAGTTTTGTTTCCTGCACATTATTTTTGGGTGTTCTGTTTTTTGCCATTGTAGGTACAAGCTTTGAAAAATTCTCAGGGTTTCCATTAGGCAATTTGGAATAGGAAAGATTTAAAATTTTGACTAGGTTTTTTGAAGAAGGTCAGCTATCTGCTTGTTGGGGTTTCATTTCCGCAGGGAAATTTTTGAAATTTTTTTTTGGGGAGGCTCCTGGATTGTGCCAAGTTTCAGCATTGCTATTTTTGCTCAGCTCCTCCTCAACACAACCTTCAACGCTGGCCATTCTTTGTGTTGCTGCCAGTCCCTCTACGCAACAAGCTCCCCTCAACTTCCTCACATAGTGATTTAAAAAAAAAAAAACGTGGCCCTTTGCTCATACAGCTCCAACACTGCTCATCTGCGTATTGATCTCTCTCTTTTTGCTGTGTCATACTCCTTCAGCTCTGCCATCGAGCTAGCTGTCCAAACCTAGGCAATACCCACGCCCCTCTCCGCCTTTGTCCTGAGCTCCTCACGTTGCCATTCTTGCGTTATTTCCACGCTCAACTCGTTTTCACCTGCAAAAAATGTGTCCAAACCATCACCGCAACTCCATCTGCTACCCTCTGTAGCAACCCGTGGAATTCTCGTCGAACGCCCTCCAACCTGCGATTCAAACTGCCAGTGTGGTGCCCCGCGGTTTTCTTTCCCCTGCACGCTGCCCCTAAAGTCTGCAAACCCTGCGGTGTCCCTCCTTTGAACCTGCTCCGCGTGCCACCCGCAGCGAATCCACCTGTAAACCTACGCCTTTCTCTGCTATCTCCCTCGTCCATTTCTCAGCCGTCTCTTCCTTCCGTCGTCAGCCATCAACCTGCACACGCAACAGCCAAGACAAAAAAAAAAAAAAATTGATATGCGTAAGTTTTTCTCTGTTCTATTGTTTATATGCATTGGTTAGTTTTTAGATTTTATTTTTTTAGTATCAGATTATTGTTAGTTTTAGATTTCAGTTTTATTTTTATTTTAAATTTTGATCTTTGTAAAAATATAAAAAATCGATTTCCATTTGTTTTTTTACTTAGATTTTAGCTCTTCCATTTAGAATTTTAAAATCATAAAAATTAAATAAATAATAAAATCAATAAAAGGTTTTCGCTTTCAGGTTTTAGATTTAAAGTTTGTAGATTTTATATATTGTGTATATAGATTAGGTGTTAGTTTAGATTTGGATTAGAGTTATGTTTTATTTTAGGATTTAGATTTAATTTTCATTTTTGTTATAGTTTAATTTAGTTTTATTTTATTTTAGAAACAAAAAAAATCAAATAAAAAAATAAAAAATTCATAAAAGATAAAAAACTTCCTATTTTATTTTTGTTAGTCTTTAGATTAGATTTTATTTCTATTTATGATTTTAATTTTATTCTGACTTTTAACTTAAAAAAAAAATATAATAATGTATAAATATTTTTTTTTTGAAAAGCTTAGCTAAAAATTGAAAAATCATTTTGGTGTTTTTTTGCGGTATTCTTCTATAGCTAAATTCACTTAAATGATTATTTACAAGTTGGCTATATGAAAGTGGTAGCTGGTTAGCGTTTAAATTTTGCGATCGCTTAAAGCATTTCATCTTTTAAAATTTAATTGCTGGATCATTATTGAAGCGTGGAGTTTATTGAATAGCTTGTATCGCTTGGGATATTTAATGATAAATGATCGTTTTACATGGTTTATACTTCTGCAACATTTAACAAATAATCATTTAATCATTAACTCTATAAGGCACTAGTACATTAATTTATAAATCAATCAAGTGCTAAGTTGCCTTGTTGTGTCTCCCAACCCAACTGGTCCACAGTTGGTCATCCATTGTCCCATAGGGTCTACCCCCCTTAGCCGTGGGAGACGGCTTAAACGGAGAGATCGGGGGTCAAGGTGACAGCCCCCGGTCTGAGCGTTGTCGTGACACTCTGTGCGACAACATTTTTTGGCGCCGTTGCTGGGGAAAGGGTTTTTCTGTCCCTGGCATTTCAACGACATTCATCTTCTCATTTCTCATCATTCTTTCATCTTTCTCATCTCTCATTTGAGCTGGCAGATTCAACATTTTTTGGCATCATTTGGATCTTTTCATCACCTTATCTTTCGTCATATCAACAACTACACTTCAGTCCGTTTCTTGTTTGGGTGGCGACTCCATTTCTTTATTTTTTCCCAGACAAGAAGCCTCCCTCATATTTGCTTGTTTGTTGATTTTTGGATCCTAGAATTAGATTCATTGTTCAAGTGGTGACTCTACTTTTTTCATCTATTGATTTTCTTGAGCAGAGATCTCTTTCTATCATCCATTTGGTCCCTTGTTTTTTTTTTTTTGCTAAGTATGATTAATCTATTAAAAAGAAAAAAGCTATTTACAGAGAGTGCGCTTGCTGTCCGAGAGGACAGACAAGCTTAGCATTGCAAAACCCTGGTTTTGAGACTGCCCCAACAGAGGGGAAACCAGTCTGGAGGGAATAAAAAAAAACCAGAAGACATAGTGTCCAAATTGTTACCAAACCGAGCATACAAGTCAGCAAAATCCGGCATTACATCCAGCTGGATGAGCCTTCATGGAGAAAAACAAAAAGAACCAGAACTTAGAAGAACTGCCACCTAGCATTAGGCATGACAAGCTCCGTAGCCGGCTCTTCCTCTATCAGGCAGCCCCAATCTTCACAGTTGTCGGGGTTTGGCATCTCTGTTCCTTCCTCTCGTCGCGTGTCCTCCTTGTCCTGAGAATGCATCTCTTTGCTTGGCGAGGCCTGACGAGGATTTGATTCCTCTTCCTTAGGCTGCGCGAACTCCTTCCCCAACCTCCGATGCTGCCCCTCTGGCTCAGGTTCCACAGCAGCACACTAGTACTGTCGAGTTTCGGGCTGACTTGGCTCTGCCCTAAGGGGCCCTGATTGTTTTGAGCTTCCGCCTCTGTGAACAGGATGGATATGGTAGCCGTGATAACTGGTTGATTCAACGTGCTCCTGAAGTGGAAGATCGCGGTGTGGGGGGACGGCCGCCTTGGCAGGGGGAAGGGCGTCGTGCGAAGTCACGCACGCCCACTTCGTGTGTTAGGATACTGGTGATTGTCTGCTATGGATGAGGGAGAGCTCGAGGAGCTGCGCCTTCTGGCTTGCTGACGGGCGCTTCCCCCTCTCGTGCCTCCCCTTCTGCTGATAAGCCTGTGCCTAACCATGATGGAACAGGTGAAAGAACGAATGCACAGACGCAAGCCGAGGAGAGCGTGAGTGAATAGAGGGCGCGTCGCGGCCACCCAACTGAGCTTTCTCCTCTCCCGAAACCCACCGACTTCCAACCAGAGGTGGCGCGTCGCAGCAATACAACGGAGCCCAGCCCTTTCCCAGAACCCACCGGCTTCCAACCAGTCGTGCTTGGAAAGCCTTCTGTCATAGCCATTGCTGTCTCGGGTTTTATCAAAAATCTCCACGCCTCGGCAATCCTCCACCATAACTGCAGCATTCAATGCAGCCGAAGGCCTACCATCCCAGACACAAGCGGCGACGATCATTTTGTCCTCGGCTCTCCTATTCCGTCCAGGTTCCCATCGCGCGAGGCCATGTGATGGCGTTTGAGACCATATGAAGCCTATCATCCCGCTTGCCATATGGTTTGGGGTTGGCAGGTGTCGGTCGACCTTGCGCCACCCCTGTCCCATCCACCTAGAGTGCCCTTGAAACACCCGCATCCGGGGCCATTAGGTCCCTTGTTATTCATCATGGATTAATCGTTTAAACCATGTCATTTTACTGATAATCTCCATGATTTTCCGGAAGAGGCCATTTCTAAATTATTTTTGTTCTCAGGTGGCGATTCAGTCGCTTTTAGAAAGCATTTAAACAAGTTTACTTGTGTAATGATCATATATTGTAGACTTCCTCGATATAATCATGAAGATGTCAAAATGCGTCTATTTGTCCGTTCTTTAAAGGGTGATGCTTTGAATTGGTTTAATAATTGTCCTGAAGATTCTTTCACTTCTTTACAAGACATTGTCGATGCTTTTAAAAATAGATATGGCGATCCAGAGAGCTCAGCTTGTGCCCCTAAATTTGTGCAACAGAATGAAAGTAATCTTATGAAAGGTCCAACTGTCGATGAAAGATTTCAAGACAATTCTTCATATCAGAATGTGCCATCCACTTGTACCATTGCAGATCAAATCCATGATAGTGGAAAAGTAGGAACAAATTATAAAATCAGTGTCGACAATGAAAAGGAAGATCATAGGCAAATTATACAAGAACTAATGCAGCTAGTAAAAAATATGGAGATTAATCAAACTAATTACGCCAATGTGTGAGAACTTTATGCACCCACCTGGAAAAACGTAATAGGGAGATGGAGATCATGCAAAATCAACATGCTAAGGAAATTGAGGCCATGAAGACTAATCATGACACATAAATTAGTTTTATGCAAAGCAAGTTATCAGGCTTAGAGGAAAATATGACGACCATGAAAGCTAATCATGATAGGGAAATTAATATTATGCAAAATAAGTTATTGACCATGGAAGAAAACCATGCCAGGGAAATCAATGCTATGAAGGTTGAACACTCTAGTCAGATAGATGCTATTAAAATACAGGTTCAGAAGTTTCAGCAATGGTCAGAGGATGAGAGAAACCAGGGAACATCAATAGATCAGGAGCCTCCTTATCTGTTACAACAAGCTCCATCATATTATGAGGTCCTTTGTTCCATTGAAAAGTGGATAATTGAAGGTGACCTGGATAAAAGGGAAATTAATAATCAGATTGATGCTCACACGGTTAATCCACCAGTCATTGAAGATCAAGTTATAACTCATGGCACCTGTGAGATTGATCCATCATCCTTGGCAGGGTAGATGCAGAATGAAGAAAAACATGTCACGCATATCTTACATACTTCATCTGAGAGTTTTGAAGCAGAAAGCTCTACGTCATCAGTGATACAGCCTGACACTAAGAAAAAACGCAAAAGAAAGAGAACGAGAAGAAGATTTGATGCATCAGACGGCCGTGAGGAGCTTGATTTTCGGATAGGAAAAAGTCCCACCATATGTAGAATTGGACATGGCACATTTGACAAGCAGTCGACAGATTTGCCTGAAAGCAGGCAAATGCTCAGTATACACTATATTGAACACATTTGATGCCATGGGGCATGCTTTGTATTGTATTTCTAACCCTACCCCTTGTTTTTTTTCAGCATTTTCATTTCTGTTTTAGGATTAGATTTACTTTTTAGTTAATAAATGAAGAGCTTATATCTTTCCTATGCTTAATGTTATATGATGATTTTTGGACGGACACTACTTATATTTTGTTGTGTGTTGCATGGATGCAAATTTTGGATTCTCACGTTCCTACAGTGCAGCAACGTGTCCCGAAGTAGAGCCAGATGTTGACCACTACGTGTCAACTACCCATAGCAGTACACCCCCTTTTCTTCGCAAAAGGGATAGCGCTTGAGCGACGTGTCCGTGCCTATCATCATCAACTCGATCATCTTGTTTTGTAAACCCAGTCTGCATGTGTAAATTGTAAATAATCTTAGCAGATTTGAGTCATGTATGTAAAATGCCTAGGTGGACCTAATTTTCTAGTGATAATCTACGTTCTGGAAGTTTTTTGTCTCACCGATCCATGATCGGCAGAGTTTTCCTTCAGCCTAACCCCAAAGCCGGAATGAATTTTGTCATTAGAATCTTAGAGGAATCCTAGTGTGTTGATCTGCTAGATTATATTTGGTCGCAGAACTGGGTGGTCTATGAGGGTCTATGTCAAATGGGTTTTCCCCCTTGAGATGTAAAATTATAAAAGTCATGATGTAAAGTGTCTTGAGGGTTAGAAAATGTTTAATCCCCTCATAGGTCCCAAGTCCTAAGTCCTTAGGTCCTAGGTGATTTTTCCAAAGGCTAAGTTCGAGGATTCAAAAAAAAAAAAATAAAAAAAAAAAAAAACAATAAAAAATAAAAGATATAAATAATAAATAATAAAATTTAAAAATTTAAAAAAGTAATTAAAAAATAAAAAATTAAAATAAAATAAAATTTTAAAAAAAATAAATAAAAAAATTTTAAAAAAATAAAAAAATAATAATAATAAGTCAAAATTTTGAGTAAATAAATGCAGAATTTTGATTTTTTAATATATTAAAATATATTTCAAAATTCGATGGATGAGATTAAAAGAAATCTTGATCCTCATCGACAGTCGAGATTAGTTTGACATGGATCACTCGAACTAGTCGTTGGGAATTTTTCCTTTAAATAGGGTGCTAGGGGTCATTTGAGTTCAGAGATTGGATCTGAGAGTCTACTGCTGAATAAATCTCTCTTGTAGTCACTTTTTATGCAATAAAGAAAGACTTTGGGGTTGAAAATCTCGCTGGTGTTACTCTTCTGAAAATGCTGTAAGATCTTTTATTTTTCTGCATAATTTTATTTTCAATCATCAATAATAACTTGATGAAGATTGATTCAGACACAAGTATCTTGTTTGATCTCTGGGGTTTGAATGATAGTTTAGATTCTGAAATATAATGGCAGGTATCTCCATTTGATCTGGATTTCACTATTATTTTCTCCCTCTATGTTAATGGTTGATTTTAAGCTGTGCAGGAATCTTAGTTTTGAGTTTATCGGGCGTTCGGGGAAGTTCTCGGCTGAACCAGCCAACTCCCGGATTGCGTTTTCTGAAAGAGCCCAGCCAGTTCTTGATCCCGGGCTTATCATTCGAATTTTTTTTTATGAATACATGAAGGGTTTTTTGAAGTATCTCACATTAAAATTAAATTTTGATAATATTACTGTGATTATTGACAAATCTGGCTACTTAAGAGTCGAAAATCTGTAAACACTGTAATTATTTAGTTGATTTAGGGTTTTCAGTTTTGTTTCCTGCACATATTGTTTTTGGGTGTTCAGTTTTTTGCCATTGTAGGTACAGGGTTTCAAAATTTTCCAGGGTTTCCATCAGGCAATTTGGAGCAGGAAATATTTAAAATTTTGATCAGGTTTTCTGAAGGTCATCTATCTTTTTTTTATGAATGCATGAAGGTTTTTCTGAAGTATCTCACGTTAAAATTAAATTCTGATAATATTACTGTGATTATTGACAAATATGGCTGCTTAAGAGTCAAAAATCTGTAAACACTGTAATTATTTAGCTGATTTAGGGTTTTCAATTTTGTTTCCTGCACATTATTTTTGGGTGTTCAGTTTTTTGCCATTGTAGGTACAGGCTTTCAAAATTTTTTAGGGTTTCATCAGGCAGTTTGGAGCAGGAAAGATTTAAAATTTTGATCAGGTTTTTTGAAGAAGGTCAGCTATCTGCTTGCTAGGGTTTCATTTTCGCAAGGAAATTTTCGATTTTTTTTTTTTTGGGAGGCTCCTGGATTGTGCCAAGTTTCAACATTGCTATTTTTGCTGAGCTCCTCCTCAACGCAGCCTTCAACGCTGGCCATTCTTTGCGTTGTTGCCAGTCCCTCTACGCAGCAAGCTCCCCTTAGCTTCCTCACGCAGTCATTTAAAGAAAAAAAGCGTGGCCCTTTGCTCATACAGCGCCAACGCTGCTCATCTGCGTATTGATCTCTCTCTTTTTGCTGTGTCATACTCCTTCAGCTCTGCCATCGAGTTGCCTGTCCAAACCTGGGCCATACCCACACCCCTCTCCGCCTCCGTCCTGAGCTCCTCATGCTGCTATTCTTGCGTTATTTCCACGCTCAACTCGTTTTCACCTGCAAAAAACGTGTTCAAACCATCACCGCAGCTCCATCTGCTACCCTCTGTAGCAACCCGTGGAATTCCCGTCGAACGCCCTCCAACCTGCGATTCAAACTGGCAGCGTGGTGCCCCGCGGTTTTCTTTCCCCTGCACACTGCCCCTGAAGTCTGCAAACCCTGTAGCGCCCCTCCTTTGAACCTGCTCCGCGTGCCACCCGCAGCCAATCCACCTGCAAACCCACGCCTTTCTCTGCTATCTCCCTCGTCCATTTCTCAGTCGTCTCTTCCTTCCGTCGTCGGCCATCAACCTGCACGCACAACAGCCAAGACAGAAGGAAAATTTGATATGCGTAAGTTTTTCTCTGTTCTATTGTTTATATGCGTTGGATTTTATTTTTTTAGAATCAGATTATTGTGAGTTTTAAATTTTAGTTTTATTTTTATTTTAAATTTTGATCTTTGTAAAAAATATAAAAAATCGATTTCCATTTGTTTTTTTTTTACTTAGATTGTAGCTCTTCCATTTAGAATTTTAAAATCATAAAAATTAAATAAATAATAAAATCATAAAAAAGGTTTTCGCTTTCAGGTTTTAGATTTAAAGTTTTTAGATTTTATATATTGTGTATATAGATTAGGTGTTCGTTTAGATTTAGATTAGAGTTAAGTTTTATTTTAGGATTTAGATTTAATTTTCATTTTTGTTATAGTTTAGTTTAGTTTTATTTTACTTAAAAAAAAAAAAGAAATAAGAAGGTTCATTTTTTATTTTTTATTTTTGTTAGTCTTTAGATTAGATTTTATTTCTATTTAGGATTTTAATTTTATTCTGACTTTTAGCTTAAAAAAAAATAGAAAAATGTATAATTTTTTTTTTTTTTGAAAAACTTTGCTAAAAATTGAAAAATCATTTTGGTGTCTTTTTGTGGTATTCTTCTATAGCCAAATGCACTTAAATGTTTATTTACACGTTGGCTATATGAAAGTGGTAGCTGGTCAGCATTTAAATTTTGAAGTCGCTTATAGCATTTCATTTTTTAAAATTTAATTGCTGGATCATTATTAAAGCGTGGAGTTTATTGAATAGCTTGTATCGGTTGGGATATTTGATGATAAATGATTGTTTTACATGGTTTATACTTCTGCAACATTTAACAAATAATCATTTAATCATTAACTCTAGAAGGCACTGGTACATTAATTTATAAATCAATCAAGTGCTAAGTTGCCTTGTTGTGTCTCCCAACCCAACTGGGCCACAGTTGGTCATCCATTGTCCCATAGGGTCTACCCCCCTTAGCCGCGGGAGACGGCTTAAATGGAGAGATCGGGGATCAGGGTGACAACCCTCGGTGTAAGCGTTGTCGTGACAATCTGTGCGACAACATACCCCCTTTGGTTCCACCATGAACTGACTGAGGGTGTTGACAACGTAACAAATGTCTGGCCTGGTATTGACTAGATACATCAGGGACCCTATGAGCTCCTTGTTTAAGGTGGGATCAACTTTTTTATCTTCAGATGCATCAATCTTCTTTCAGTTGGTAATCATTGGTGTAGCCATAGGTCTACAGTCCCGCATTCTCAGACTTTTCAAAATTTTTGTTGCATATCTCCCTTGTCCAAGGAAAATTCCATCCTTCTGCTGCCAAACTTCCAACCCCAAAAAATAATGCATCCGCTCCAAATCCTTCATGTCAAATTCTGTAGCTAGGTTTTCTTTGCAAATCTTTGATGAGCTTGGATGAACCTGTTAGAAAAAGATCATCCACATATAAGACCAGAATTAGAGGGTCATTCTCTACAATCAGATAGTAGAGGTTGGGATCTACATCACTCTTGACGAATCCCATCTTCTACAAGTGACCATCAATTCAATCGTACCATGCTCTAGGGGCCTATTTAAGTCCATACAAGGCTTTTTTCAACCTACATACATGAGATTTCTTCTCATGTGTCTCAAAACCCTCTAGTTGTTCAATGTATACTTCTTCTTCTATCACCTCGTTCAAGAATGCAGTCTCGACGTCCATCTGGTGAATATCCCACCCCATCGGTGCTGCAAGGGATATCACTGATCTAATAGAAGTATACCTGGCTACTGGGGCGAAGGTTTTTTCGTAGTCTATCCCTTCCTTTTGAGCATATCCCTTAGCTACGAACCTGGCTTTGTATTTTTCCACACTGCCATCTGCAACATATTTGACCTTGTAGATCCATCTTGAACCTACAACTGACCTATTTTGAGGCCTAGGTACCACTTCCCAGACATCATCGACCATTATGGAACTGCATTCCTCCACCATAGCATCTACCGATGCTTGATGCTGAAAAACCTCTTGAAACCTAGAGGGTTCTCCAACCTCAGCCACCAAGGCTTGGTACCTATCTGACTGTCTACCATCCCTTTTCTCGTTCCTAGGAGCTCCAACAAAATTCTCTGCATCCCGTAGTATCTGTCGAAATTCCCGGCTCGTTCTTCCACTGGTAGGAGGTAGATCTATTTGCTCCTCCTCTTCTTGAGACTCCAATTGTTGTGATACCTTTGGACTTGTGTCTTTAGGAGAAATACTGGTGCTGCTTTTTGTTGGTTAAAGTGGCTGGACCAATGGATCATCCTTTGACTACTCTTTGGAAGGCATTTCTCGAGATTTTCTGAAAGCTCTATCCTCCATGAACTTTACGTTTCGTCGAACTACGATCTTCCTATTTCCCAGAAGATAGACTCTATATGCCTTAGCATTCTCGCTATATCCCACAATCCTTTTTCTGCAGTTTGATCCAATTTATTCGTCTTTTTATCGAGTATATGTGTTAATTTTGGTATGTTCTATGCTTAGAGCAATTTACTTCAATTTTTCACATTAGCTCAATGACAATATTCAGATTAGCAATCACATCAGCATGATAGTAAAGTGCAGATAGAAGATAAACATAAACATCAGAAGACAAGCTAAGACAAGAGGACACAAGATGTGGCACTAGCCAGGGACAAACCCCAATGTGGGGAAACCCTTGATTAATTCTTCTTATATTTTTCAATAGTTCAGTAGAGAGAGAGATAGTACAAATACATTTGAAGTCAACACTTTGACTTTCCAAAATAAGAGATCAAACATCAAAGATCTTTCATCATGAAGATGACACAATAGTTATGATGACAAGGACTGTAGATCAGGTGAAGCCACACTTATCAGTCCTCATACTTCAACTGATTCTCCAGGGTGATTCCATCACCATGCTGCATCCAACCATGTTGCATCCATCACCACGCTGCATCCAATCATGCTACACCCATCACCATGCTACATTCAACCCCATGCTTCCAAGTTGTTAGATCACTAAGCCCTTCAAGGGCTTCAGTCCACCTAGGAGAGTCTCTCCTAATCCATGCTGCCATTTGAACTCAAAGCAAACTGTAATACTACCTTGGAACAACCTTAGTTGCTTGCTATGGCTTGCGGCCTAGCAAAGCAGCTAGCTACAGTTGTAGACTCCTTCAACAGGCCTAAACAAGATCCTAAATAGCAACGTTGTTCTCTGTCTTCTAATCTAGAGACTGTTGCTCCCAAACGTACCTTATCCATGCCTTAGAACAACAGTGTTTAACACGTTGTTACAGGGAGTTCCACGCTGCTCCTTTACGCTGATATATGTCTCCTTTATGCTCCGGCTAGGCTTCCTTTGCAACGTATAGAAGCTCCCTTCAACTGCGTCTAGGGTACTCTCCCTTACTGTAATTTAGGGCAGCGTAGGCACTCTTAGAAGACCCTTTCTCCTCCACATCTAGGGCTTCTCCCTGACTGTGATTAGGGCTCTCCATGGGAACGTATAAGAAGCTGTGTATAAGACTCCTCCATGACAGTGTTAGGGTCTAGGGCATCTCTCCATGACTGCGTTATGCCTTTTCCATGACAACGTTATGTTTTAGGGAATCTCTCCATGACTGCATTAAGCCTTTTCCATGATAGCATTAAGGTCATCTCCATGACAGCGTTAAGGCTTCTTCCATGGCTGTGATTTGATCTTCATTAGGGCAGCGTAGAGCCTTTTCTTCCATGACTGCATCTAGATCTAGGTCATCTCCTTTAGGGCAGTGTTAGACCTTCTCCCAAGGACAACGTATTCTCTTAGAGACTCCTCCTTCCATTAAAACCCAAACAAGTGGAGAGGAAGATATCACTAGATATGTGTGTCTAAAATGTCTTGCAAGCCACCTCTATTTATAGTGCAACGTTGAGGATAGATGGGGGTAATTTGGTTGTTGGTCGACCTTGACGAATTGTGGCATAACACAAATAAATTCATATCTCCATGAATACATATCAGGATCGGATGATCTTTAGATCAATCCTACACCTCTCGACGATAAGAATCCAAGAAAAATATCAGCTGCCATGAATAAGATGACCCACATGGAGTTTGGCCCTAGTTGCCAATTTTAACACTCCCTCTGAACTAGGGAGAACTCCATTTGCTAATCCATCTGCTAGTCCATATTATCTCTGACATTAGTGCTTTGCACTGCTTTGCTGAACTATGAAGAAGAAGAAGTGATCGAGAATGTATCATACCATCCTCTACTGACCCGAAGTCAGTCCCATATAAAAGAGAGTGTCTCATACCACTCTTACTGACCCGAAGTCAGTCCCATATAAAAGAGAGTGTCTCATACCACTCTTACTGACTCGAAGTCAGTTCCAATAAAGAGAGTGTGTCATACCACTCTTACTGATCCGAAATCAGTTCCAAATAAAGAGGGCGTATCAAACTACTCTTACTAATCTGAAATCAGTTCCAAATAGAGTGTATCATACCACTCTTACTGATTTGAAATCAATTCCAATTGATCCTAGATCGATATCATCCTAGCATAGGGAGCACGGTAGTTACACGATGCGTCCATCTGTACTACTATGGTCCCTATCCTCATTTCCCTACTCATCGGCCAAATGAGAGGTGCTTCCCATGAGTCCCAGACTACATGGGTAGGATGTCTCAGCACGAGAAGGATGAACCACTCATCTTGCCTACATGTCACCAGGGGTATCCCAAGGGAAGGCTGAACCACTCACCCTATGATTGTATCTCGGCAGGAGAAGGATGAACCACTTATCTTGCCTACATAGAAGACCACTAGGGGAAGGTTGAGCCACTCACCCTATGGCTGCTCATCGCTCCAAGAAGTACCCCCAAGCCCCTTAGAGCTCCCAGAGTTCAATGTCCATATTATACTGGACCTTCAGGAGAGAGTCTCTGCATGACTCCTAGTCGTTCTTGGAAAGTCAACAATTTGACCTTTCCCATGGGCTTCATCTGAATATCGGTGACCTGCACATCAGTCCCAGAGTGATGGAGCCTTCTTGCTCCCTGTTGTACCATATCCCAGATAAAGTGGTACTTGATGTCTTTATGCTTGGAGCTATCATAGAACATGGGATTCCTCAAGAATCGAATCCCCCTTTGGTTGTCACAAAAGATCACGATGGTATCCTGTACATGTCCAAATAGCTCACAGAAGAGCTTCCACAACTAGACAGCTTCACAGGAGGCCATACTCACAGCTATGTATCCGGCCTCATTGGTGTTGAAAACAATCGACTTCTGCTTCCTGCTCATCCAGGATATTGAAGCAGAACTAGCACCCATAAGTGCTCTTGCGATCCTCCACACTCCCTGCCTAATCAACCTCAGAATGATCATGTAGCTTCACATTTTCGGCAGTGTATCTCAATCCATGAGAGATTGTGCCCTGAAGATATCTCAAATGATTCTTGGCACCAATCCAGTGAGGCTCAACCATATATGAGCTCAACATGCTAATTGCAAAACATATATCCGGATGGGAGTTCACCAAGAACATCAATGCTATTATGAGTTGACGAAACTCAGAGGCATTTTCCAAATCAGGTCCAACAGTGCTACCACATAACTTCTTAAAGTTAGGCTTCATCGAGGTAGTCACGGGCTTGTAGTTCACCATTCCAAATCCAGAATCCAACTCCCTCTTACTTTTGCAGATGAGAGGGTCTGCTCCTATCAGAAAGAGGTCGTCCTCATAAGGTACTAGTATGAGAGGTTTATTATCCACAATCTTAAAGCAATGGTTTGGATTGACTTCACTCCCAGTGAATCTCAGCTTCATCAGATAACTATCAACCCTCTCATACCAAGCCCGGGGTGCTTGCTTCAAACTATAGAGAGCTTTCTTCAACCTGCATACATGAGATTCCCGATCGTGAATCTCAAACCCCTCAGGTTGATCCACATTTGTGGTCTTGCTATTACATGAGGGGAATGGTCTCCTTGTAAGATTTCCTTCGGTACATCTCGAACATGTACCTTCATGCTCTTTTTGATTTCAGGCATCTCTGTCACCATCTGTCTCACATCGGGTAGGGCCCCACAATGAAGATGGGCAGACCTCAGGTGCCATAGAAGAGGTGTCACATGACATGGTCCCCATTGGACTTCCTGCAACTTGATACAAATTGCCAACCTTGAACCCAAGAGTAAAAGCATTTTTAAAATTCCTTTTTCAAACACGTACCTTTTCATCGATGAATGCCACCCTGTAACTATGTCTTCCATTGCGGAAATGGACACTAGGTTCTTAGGTACATAAAGAACTTCTTGCGGGTTACCTTGATCCATTTGAAGAGAAACATTCCCTGCACCCTTTACGGGATAGGTGGCATCGCCTCCAAGTATAATCTCAGGTTTGTTTCCTTCTCTATCATATTAGAGAGTGCTTCCATGAATCCAATGAAGTGTCTTGAGGCATCACTATCAATAAGCCAATTTCCCAAAGATTTTGCTGGAGAGGGCCAACATAAGATAATAATCTTTTTAATTATCAAAAACAACATTTGATTCTTCATATTTGGAGTTCCTTACTTTCTTGGCCATTTTCATGATGCCCTGCATTCCTTGTTCTTTGCCAGTGTACCTGTCATTCCTTCGATCATTGAAGATGCCCCTGGAATGATGGTGATCATCATCATGAGATATGTCCCTTCTTATTTGGACATTCCCTCGTGTAATGGCCAAATTTATTGCAAGCAAGTCAACTGCCTTTCCTCCCACCTTTAGTGTACTTGATCTTTGTAGCAGCTGGTGCATTTGATGGAAGATCAGAGATTTTACCCTTCACGTAATCCAACACTTCTTACTCTTCCAATGTCAGATTCAGAGACATCTTCTATCCATGATAGACCTTTTATGGAGCTTGACTTCAGTCGGGAAGAGGGATGAGGAACCTATTGAGCCTTTGACCTTGTCCAACTGTCTTCGGTGATTGCTCTTTCACTCTTGCTTGGGCTTTGTCTTCACCTCACCTTTGATACCATGTTAATTTTGGTATGTTCTATGCTTAGAGCAATTTACTTCAATTTTTCACATTAGCTCAATGACAATATTCAGATTAGCGATCACATCAACATGATAGTTAAGTGCAGATAGAACATAAACATAAACATCAGAAGACAAGCCAAGACAAGAGGACACAAGATGTCGTGCTAGCTAGGGACAAACCCCAATGTGGGGAAACCCTTGATCAATTCTTCTTATATTCTTCAATAGTTTAGCACAGAGAGAGAGATAGTACAAATACTTTTGAAGTCAACACTTTGACTTGCCAAAATAAGAGATCAGGCATCAGAGATCTTTCATCATGAAGATGACACAATATTTCTGATGACAAGGACTGCAGATCTGAACTCAGGTGAAGGCACACTTATCAGTCCTCATACTTCAACTGATTCTCCAAGGTGATTCCATCACCATGCTGCATCCATCACCATGCTGCATTCAACACCATGCTTCTAAGCTGTTAGATCACTAAGCCCTTCAAGGGCTTCAGTCCACCTAGGAGAGTCTCTCCTAATCCATGTTGCCATCCGAACTCAAAGCAAATTGTAATACTGCCTTCGAACAACCTTAGCTGCTTGCTATGGCTTGCAGCCTAACAAAGCAACTAGCTGTAGTTGTAGACTCCTTCAATAGGCCTAAACAAGATCCAACAGGCCTAAACAAGATCCTAAATAGCAGCGTTGCCCTCTATCTTCTAATCTAGACACTGTTGCTCTCAAATGTACCTTATCCATGCCCTAGAACAACAATATTTAACACACTGTTACAGGGATTTCCATGCTGCTCCTTTACACTGATATATGTCTCCTTTATGCCGCGGCTAGGCTTCCTTTGCAACATATAGAAGCTCCCTTAGATCGCTGTAGTTGTGACAACGGATTAGGGCTAGTTGTGACAGCGGATTAGGGCACCTTCAAATTTGAGATTAGGTCCTCTTCTAGGCCTCCCTACTACGACTTAGGGCACCCTTAAGTGTTATGTATAGAAGCCTCCCCTTTGCTGTGTGTGAGTGCCTTCTTGCTACATATGCAACCCTATTTGACTGCGACCAGAATGTGTCTAGATGTTCCTCCCTTCAACTGCATCTAGGGTACTCTTCCTTACTGTAATTTAGGGCAACGTAGGCACTCCTAGAAGACCCTTTCTCCTCCACGTCTAGGGCTTCTCCCTGACTATAATTAGGGCTTCTCCCTGACTATAATTAGGGCTCTCCATGGCAGCATATAATAAGCTGTGTATAGGACTCCTCCATGACAGCATTAGGGTCTAGGGCATCTCTCCATAACCGCGTTAAGCCTTTTCCATGACAACGTTAAGGTTTAGGGCATCTCTCCATAACTGCTTTAAGCCTTTTCATGACAACATTAAGGTCATCTCCATGACAACGTTAAGGCCTTTTTCGTGGCTGTGATTTGATCTTCATAAGGGCAACGTAGAGCCTTTTCTAAGTTCTTCCATGACTACATCTAGATCTAGGGCATCTCCTCTAGGGCAGCGTTAGACCTTCTCCCAAGGACAACGTATTCTCTTAGAGACTCCTTCCACCAAAACCCATTCAAGTGGAGAGGAAGAGATCACAAGAGATGTGTGTCTAAAATGACTTGTAAGCCACCTCTATTTATAGTGCAACGTTGAGGATAGATGGGGGTAATTTGGTTGCTGGCCTACCTTGATGAATTGTGACATAACACAAATAAATTCATATCTCCATGAATACATATCGGAATCGAATGATCTTTAGTTCAATCCCACACCTCTCGACGAGAGGAATCTAAGAAAAATAACAACTGCCATGAATAAGATGAGTTTGGCCCTAGTTGCCAATTTTAACAATGTGGCAGTATGCCAAACTCCCAAATATTTTGGAATGACTCACCTCAGGCTTCTTACCGGCGAAGACACTCTTCGGAGTAATCTTACCTATTGCCCTGTGAGGAGTCCTGTTCTGGACATACATTACTGTGCTGCATGCTTTTGCCCATAGAAATTTGGGCATATCCTGATCATACAACATCACCCTTGCTGCTTCAATAATAATACCGTTCTTCCTCTCTGCTACTCTAGTCTGCTCCGGATTATAAGGAGCTGTCCATTCTCTTCTGATGCCTTCCCTTGCGCATAAATTAGTGAAGTCCTTATCAATGTATTCTCCACCATTGTTTGAGCGCAACACTTTTATCCTCTTTCTTGCCAGATTCTCAACCAGAGCCTTAAACTCTTTGAATCGATCAAAAACCTCATTCTTGGTTTTTAGAAAGTAGATCCAAGTCTTCTTGGAATGGTCATCAATGAAGGTGACGAAGTATTCAACACCACTGTGAGCTTTTATGGGCATGGGGCCGCAGATATCTGAGTGTATCAATCCTAGAACACTCTTAGCCCTACTGTCACTTCTGGAATAAGCTGCTTTGGCGTACTTGCCTAGTGCGCACCCTCTGCTTACATCGTCTCGTTTGGTACTCAACTCTGGAACTCCTATGACGGTTCTTCTGAGAATTCTTAGAGCCCCATGGTGCAAGTGTCCCATCCTCCTGTGCCATAGTTCATTCAAATCTTTTTCCCCACTGCTGCTTATCAATGCCATTGGAGATTCTAGCTGTAACTTATACAATCTGTTACTTTTGACTCCAATTTGGGCTTTCTTTTTCCAACTCAGATGTTTGACATATACTTTCTTCCTAATGAAGAAAACATCATAGCCCTTGTTTTCTAACTGAGACACAGAGAGTAAGTTCATCCCTAATCCTGGCACATGCAACACATTGGTTGCTTGAAACTGATCCCCTACTTCTATTTGAAAGACTATAGTACCTCTCCCTACGGGGGTACATTTTGACTTATTTCCCATGGTGATTTGGAAGTTCATCTGTTCTTCCTGATAGCTCAAAAAACATTCTCGTTTTCCTGTCATGTGCACAGAGGCTCCACTGTCAATATACCAAACCTCAGATGAAGCAGAACTTGTTAAGCAAGTGACTTCATCTTCCAGTCTGGAAGCTAACATAGAATAGTCGTGATCCATATTCTTCGTGCTTTCCTCTTTCCTAGGAGAACTGCGTGTGTCCTTTTGAGTTGCTGCCCCAGCGTCCTGCTTTGCAGATTCTCTAATCCTGTTGCCCGATCTCTGCTCTGATACCATGTGAAATTTTCTAACACGAAATTCTACTGCAGTAACTGATTTATTTCTCCTACTTAAATAACTTATTTACAAAACCCTTAAAAAAACATCAAAATAAATTCTACTATTGTTGTCACATAATAGCATAGAGAAAATAATAGTGATATACAAGCACAAGAATCAATCACATCAACACAGTTATTTTTGGACAATTGTCCCCGGAAAAATCCAATGCGGGAAAACTAGTGCAACAGATGAGGGTTTATTTATTATTCTTCAGCAACAATATCTTTACAAGGAACAATTTTACAAAATATAGAGACACCTTTGAGAGAAACACCTGAGACAATTTTTCCCTTTGCTTTGGAGAAAATATGACACCTTGGAGACCCTTTAGCCTTCACTGTGTCACCGCTGCGTCACTTCTGCGTGAGGCCTGCGTGAGGACTGCGTCCCTTGCTGCACGGTCTCTCTGATCTTCCCTCTGCACTGTCCCTCTCATTGTCTGCGTTACCTCCTCCTTAGTCTCTGGCTGATGTTGATGCCCTCCTCTTCCTTCACCCTGCAACTCTCCCTCTAAAATCTAACTCCTCCTTGAGAATCGATTTCCCTTGGGTTACTGAGTATTTTCCCGGTGTGTCTCCAAATGACTCTCATGTCTTCTCTTATACTTTTCCTGTTGATGAATCAACGGCCGAGATTAAGTCCCTAATCAACGGCTAAGATTAAATTAGACTTGATCCTGGTCTCTTAGAAGCTTCTCACCCATACTTTCATTAATACTCATTAATATTTTTATTTTCCTAAGTTTAGGCTTAGGAACCCCATTAAAAATATTAATTATTTTAATAAAATACAATCCGGGTGGAATTTCTCCAAATGATTTCTGGGTCTTGGAGATCTCATGTGTTCTAGCCCCTCCACAAAATTTCGGCGCTAGAGCACATCCGTCGCTACCCAAAATCAACAGATTCTGGCAGTTGATCAATTGTTACAAATCCTTGAGAATCTCAATTAGAGACCTTGCTTTGATATCAGGTCAAAATTTTCTAAAGGTCCTAGGTGACTTCTGTCCCATGTTTCTCTTAATTAAATAAATCAGATTTGAACTTATTTAGTCACATAAATGATTTTTTTGAGCATGCAACAATCACATATGGCTGGAAAAAAATGAACAACGGAAGCAATAAACGAATAACACGCATGTACAGTGATTTTCCTCTTCAAGTTAGCTTATCATTCCAACAATCAAAGCTTACAAGGTACCTCCACAGTCTGCTGTAACGTAGCAGCTGTACAGTGAACAAAAATACTATAAAACTGAGAAGTATAACCTGCATAAGAAAGAAGACAGAAGATCTGCTGTACAACTGTACAATTCTACTGCTGTGCAAACTCCTTGTTGTTTGCTACAATGGATGTGCACTTTTTTCCTTCAGATGCACTCTTCTTGTCTCGGTCTTGGGTTCTCTCAAGTGTTCTCCTGTGTGTTTCAACTTTTTCCCATCTTGTTCTATTTATGCTTTTAGAGAGATAACTAATTTCCTCAATTCTAGCAAATAATTTCCCATATCTTAGCAACTAATCACATTGATCCTAGCACCCACCTTATCTCAACAATGAGGTGCACGACTAAGATTAGAACAAATATAACTCACTAATCTTCTACAATCCCTAGAAGATTTCATCTAGATTTTTAAGTGCAATCATACGATGATATTATTTACCACTTTTACTAAGTGGTGAGTAGAAGTTTCTTCGAACTACTTCTCACACATTCACACCTAACCTGTGCAAGAAGCTCTTGCTCAGGCTATATTTCTCAACAATTTACACTTAATTGGAATGTTGTATTTTTTTGTATGTTGGGGTCTGCATCAATTTTATTTTAGTCTATCCTCTGACTGAAATGGAACAAGTTCATTTTAGCTTTGATGTATGATACACATCCATACTCAAGGAAGAAAGGCCCTTGTACAGCGAACTTAACTAGCACATTTACTGCATTGTACCTTTCACAATATATTAGTTTGATCTAACATCCTAAACTTTACCTTTTAGCTGTCAGTGATAATTTCAAAATTTTAAGTAATTCTGATTGATCACTTCCATTACATGTTGCAGGTATTTTGGAGTGAGGAGGAATTAGAAATGATCCAACAAAGTTCCGTCCATCGCGAGACTGTGAATAGGAAAGCTAGCATTAAGAAAGAATTTGATGCTGTTCAACAAGTTGGTTTTTACAGTCTAGTTGATTCATTTTTCACTAGTTTAGCGTTAAACTTAGTCCCCTTCTGAAGTCAATGGTTTATAGTAGGAGTTGAAAAATTTGTTTTCTGTCCCTACTTGCCGAGCAGCATTTGGCTTATCACTGTCTTGCTAAAGGAATTAGGCCACATGATTCACTATAGTTGTTTAGTTCTGTACCCCTGTAAAGAAGCTAACTGTAGCAATACAGATGAACTATCTATGTATAGGATTTTTCATTTAATTTAAAAGATTGTATTAATTTACACAAAATACTGATGCCTTTCAGAGCTGAAGTGCAATTTTCATGCAAGATCTCTTAATCTGATTGTCTTTTATTTTGTCTGAGAAGGATTCAGTATGTTTTCTTATATCTTAATTTATCTTTTCTCTCCATTGGAAAATAATAACTTGCCTTTCTTTCAGAGGCCTCTAGGCTTAAGTCCTACTTCTTTAGATTGCACTTCTAAATTTATTGTCTTGACTCTTGATTCTATACTAATTCAATCTATCCCATGTAATGCATAAATTCTCATCGACTGGAATGAGGAAGCTATTTTACCCATCTTCTTTCATGCTAGTAAAACATGATGGAAGCTCATTTTTGGTGGCATTTGTTTTCAAAAAATAGGCAGGATACCTTCATAAGTTTGTTATTTCAATCAAATTTGTGCCTATAATCACCTTTCAAGAGCAGAATTCTTGGCCAACATTGGAGTCTTAGTACGGATTATCTTTCATAGAGCTTGGGTTTGCATGGGCACATGGAAAAATATGTTTAAATTGTTTGCATTTCAAGTTTCATCCCTCCTTTTTGAAATGATGAGAACAGAGAGAAATTGCCACCCAGGTTTATGGATTTTCTTGGATTTCATTGTACCGACCAACGCTCTGACACACACTCAAAGGGTCAGGTTTGGTTACTTGTCTATGCAAGAACAATTGATTTACTCCATATGCCTAGAAGGAATTGACACATTTGCTAGATTCTCGTGGTGTCTTTACAGAGGAAAAACCCTCTAAAAAAGCCCTTTATTGCCGCTTTGTATCTCTCCCATGCTCATTCTCCATATGCTATCTCAATGGATGGAAACTCTCCTATTTTGAACTTACAGAGAGAGCTGACAAAGTTCTCTTCTTTGGGTGGCATCCTTCTAGGTGACTTCAATTCCTGAACCATCCAATTGTAGTGTGCAGGTCATGACATATAGTCAGATTCTTTAATATTGTATGAGGATGATAATGATGAGAAGGGTTTGCATGTGAGACGATCATATTCTATGATTAAAATTTAAACCCTGTGGTCGACACTGAAACAAGATAGGGGAATATCATGAGTTGGTCACCCCAATGGCACCGATCACTTCTCATTTTGGTGGGTACATATGTTTTCCTTTTGTTGGATTTACTGTTGTGGTTGATTATGTTTTGACTAATGGGTCTTTTTATTTAAACATTCTTAATCTCCAAGTCTTAAACTACCCCCCACCCTTGATTGATCACACTATGATCCCATTTCAGATCCCCCTGTTTGCCTGTACTCACAGATGTTGGTCAATTACCTTTCACATCTGTGAAAATTTCAACTATTGCAGCAACTGGAAATTATTCTTCTAACTATAAATTAATTAACTGTTTATTTGCTATGAAAAACAACAAATAATTCACAACCGCAATTTTCACCAAAATAAATACCGCGGAAGATAAACTGGAAACTGAGAAAATACTAGCACACACACACAAAAATCTAACACTGTTATTTTTGGACAAACATCCCCGGAAAAACCCAATGTGGGAAAACCGATGCAACAGCTGAGGGTTTTTATTATTAAGTAGCAATGAGAAAATTCTGAGTAACATTGGATGCCCAAACTGGCAATCCGCTACAGGAAAACTGGCCACAAAAATTAGTGAGACAAATTTTGTCTCACCTGACACTGATCCAACTCTAAAACTAGCAAACACTGGGCTCCATGAGACCCTTGCGTCACTTTTGTGCAAGCACTGGTACATTCTGCCTGGAAGCTGCAATTGATCAAGCTGTCTGCCCAACTTGACCTCTGAGAATGACTCGTTGGCCCTGTTTTGAAATTCTTCTGGTCTCTAGCAACTGAATTGACCCTCAGACTGGCCAAATTGAACTCTGCCTCTGAAGCTTCTACGCCAGAACTGCGCAGCCTCACTGAGCAAACTCGACCTTCCTGTAACTGACTCTCGGAATTGAAAGACTTCTTCCGGACTCATTGCCTTTGCCCCTTTCTGTCTCTGCGTCCCCTCTTTGGCTCAAACTCTTACGGTAGAATGCTGTTGTTCTTTGGAAAGTCGAACTACCCAAGGAAATCGATCTCAAGTGTGTTTCTCCATCTACCCATCGACTTCTTATAATCTCCAGTTGGGACTCCAACGACCAAGATTAAAACTTAGTCAATGGTTGAGATTATTTCCTAGTCGATCCGTGTGAGTTTTAAGAGAAATCTCACATTCCTCAATTAATTGCTGTTAAGTAATCATTTTCCCGAAATTAGACTTAGGAAAAATTTAATTATTGATTAATTAACTCAATTAAGGCATTTCTAGGTGGATTTTTTTGAAACCTTTTCTAGGTTTTGGAGTCCTAGTGTTTCTTAGTCTCTCTGACCAATTGTCGAGACTAGAACACCATCTGATGCTACAAAAACTAGCACTCCCTCTTAACGAGGAAGGTGTTCTAGTGTCGTACTACTACAACACCCTGTCTCTGCGTCACCCTCTATAGACGTTGCTGATGTCTGGTGTTAAAATTGGCAACTAGGGCCAAACTCCATGTGGGTCATCTTATTTATGGCAACTAATATTTTTATTGGATTCCTCTCATCGAGAGGTGTAGGATTGATCTAAAGATTATCCGATTCCGATAAGTATTCATGAAGTTATGAATTTATGAATTTATTAATGTTATAAAACAAATTGTCAAGTTGGCTAGCAACTTGAGTAGACTCAGTAGCCCAATAGATATGTCTATTCATCATCTACGTTTTAGTATAAATAGAAGAGGACTTGAAGTCATTTTGGACATCCTCTTCAAGTGATCTCCTCCTCTCCACGTCTTTGGGTTTTTGGTGAAGGAGAGACACTGAGAATATACGCTGGCCTATGATGCCCTAGTTCTAAATCACAGCTATGGAGCAGCCCTAGAAACTGTCATACAATCAAGGAGAAAGATCTCATTATAGTCATGTCCAAGAAGAAACCTACGCTGGTATGGTAGAACAAGAGATAGGATTCTAGCCGCAGTAAAACGCAGTCAATGGAGACCTGTTAACACAGTGAATGGAGACCTGTTCACACAGTCCAAGAAGATAAGAACTTTGCATTCTTCCTCTCTGAAATTTCGGGTGTAGTAGCTGCAGTCAAAGCGTAAGGTATGAAGCGAACTAAACTCGGGTATCTGCATTGAGTCCTCAATCAAAGCGTAAGGTATGATTAGGGTGAACTAAACTCGGGTATTCGCATTGAGTCTGCAGTCAAAGCGTAAGGTATGATCAGGGTGAACTAAACTTGGGTATCCGCAGTCAAAGCGTAACTCGGGTGTCTGCATTGATGAAGCAGCAAGGTTCTAGGAAATGTGTTGAGGACGTAGACTAAATACATACCTCGACATACCTGAATTTGATGACGCAGTGATCTCACTCGTATACATCTCGGATGACTGTGTATCTAATGTAGCCTCAGCATGTTATAAACAATGATCAGGATTGCAAGAAGTAACAAGGGTTAAATCCCGGCTCTGTATTCGGATCTATCTAGACATATCACAATGACCCTAAACTCGCATAAAAGAGCAGATCCTTAATCTAGGGCTTGACTGCACCTCGATTGGGTATTAGGTGCAGTCACAGTCAAGATCTCGGATAACTAGAGCGTATAGACACAACAGTGACATGAGGTTTGGACAGTCTCGTCATTCCAGTGTTGGGCTAATTTCGCATGAATAAGAGCAGTCTTGACATCATACTCCTGTAGCTACAGAACTTCGGATGGGGATGGCACAGTAATACAGTCATGCCTTAAAGATGACCTCAGTATTATAGAGAAGGATATTCGGACCTGTTATCTAACAAGTCTCGGCATATGTTTGTATGCCTCGATGCTATACATAACCACATCAGCTCTCTGTGTAATAATAAGCAGAGATATGGTCCTAATCTCATGTTAGATAATCTCAGTATAATGAGAAGATGCAGCATAATGAGCTGCATGATGACAAGAGCAAATGAGAGCAGCTCAGTTTGGTGTCACACGGTTATGTGTAACGAATGGATGAAAGGCAGCACTATGATAGGTGAAGGAGTCACCTCAGAGAATCAATTGAAGCAATAAGTCTTCAACTGATCTCATGCGATATCAAAAGTCAAAATATTGACTTCTATTGTATATGTACTATCTCTCTCTTTCTCTGCTGAACTTTGAAGGACATAAAAGAAGAATTGATCAAGGGTTTCCCCACATTGGGGTTTGTCCCTGGCTAGCGCCACATCTTGTGTCCTCTTGTCTTGGCTTGTCTTCTGCGATTTATATTTATGTTCTATCTGTAGTTTACTTTAATGCTGATGTGATTGTTAATCTGGAAAAGTTACTGAACTAACTGTGAAAATTGAAATAAATTGCTCTAGCATAGAACATACCAAAAATTAACATGGTATCAGAGCTGAGGTGAAGACAATGCGCAAGCAAGAGTGAAAAAAAAGCAATCACTGAAGACAGTTGGAAAAGGACAAAAGGATCAATGGGTTCCTCCTCCCTCTTCAAATTCACCGAGGGTAAAGTGGAAGCAGAGAATATTATCAGAGTGGCAGAGCAGAAGTTTCTGATGGCCTACTTAAAGATCACTTCATTGGGAAGATCGGATCTAAGGGTGGAAAGAAAGGCAGATGCCTTGGTTGTAATAAGTTCGACCATCATGCAAAGGAGTGTCCGAATGGTAGAGACACATCTCTTGATGAAGATAACAATCATTCCAAGGACATCTTCAATGATCAAAGAAATGACTGGTAATGCAGGTCATCAAGGAAATGGTCGACTCTTCAAAGAAAGCAAGGAACCCCAGAATCTTTTTGATGTACCTGATCGCAAGAAGAACCTGGTGTCCATCTCGGAAATGGAAGTCAAAGGTTTCAGGGTGGCACTCATCGATGGAAAGGTATGAGTTTGAAAATAGATTTTTCAAAGATGTTTTTGAGTTCAGGGTTGTATCAAGTTGCAAGAAATCCACTAGGGACCATGTCCATTGACACATCACCAAAGGTCTATGAGTCAGATGGTGACAGGGATGCCTGAATTCAAAAGGAGCATGAAAGTACATGTCTGAGATGTACCAAAGGAAAATCTTACAAGGGGACCATTCCCCTCATGTAGCAGGTCCACAAGTCTAGAACGACCCAAGGGGTTTGAGATTGATAATCAGGAATCTTGCATATGTAGGTGGAAGAAAGCCCTCTATGGCTTGAAGCAAAACACCCCGGGCATAGTATGAGAGGATCGATAGTTGTCTGATAAAGCTGAGATTCACTCGGAGTGAAATGGATCCAAACCATTTCGAAGGTTGTGGATGATAGGCCTCTCATACCAACACCTTATGAGAACGACCTATTTCTGACAGGTGCAGACCCTCTCAGTTGCAGAAGTAAGAGGGAGTTGGATTCCGGATATGGAATGATAAACTACAAGCCTGTGACTACCTTGAGGATCTCAACTTTCAGAAGTTATATGGTAGTGATGTCGGACTAGATTTGGGAAATGCCTCTGAGTCTCATAAACTCATTCGCGTTGATGTTCTTGGTGAACTTCCATCCGGATATATGTTTTTCAGTTAGCATAATGAGCTCATATTTGGTTGAGCCTCACTAGATTGGTGCCAAGAATCTTCTGAGATGTCTTCGGGGCACAATCTCACAATCTCTCATGGATTGAGATACACTGTCGGAAATATGAAACTGCATGATTATTCGAATGCTGACTGGGTAGGCAGTGTGAAGGATCACTAGAGCACTTCTTAGTGCTATTTCTCTTTGGACTCTGCTTCGATATCATGGATGAGCAGGAAGAAAAAGTTAGTTGTTATAAGCACCGCCGAGACCGGATACATATCTACGAGTATGATCTCGTATTAAGCTGCTTGGTTGAGGAAGCTCTTCAATGAGCTATTTGTACACATGATGAATACCACTGTGATTCTCTGTGACAACCAGAGGTAGGATTCGATTATTGAGGAATCCCGTATTCGATGATTGGTCCAGCACATAGACATCAGATACTGACATATCTGGGATATGGTAAGTCGATGAGCAAGGAGGGTCCATCACACTGAGATGATGTACAGGTCGTTACACTTTGTTAAAGCCCCAGGGAAAGATCAAATTTGTGATTTTCCCGAACGACTTGGAGTCGTCAAGAGACCCTTGTAAAAGGGTCCTGCATGTTGTATACATTGAGCTCTGGGGGCTTGCGGTTCTTACTGGAGCAACATATGACCACAGGGTGACTCACCCTCCCGTGGTGGTGCGCTCTGGACAAGATGATTCGCTCTCGTGTAGCAGGATGATTAGTTCTCCTGTGAGGTTTGGATGATGTGTTCTCCATGACGATTGTATAGCAGGATGATTGGTTCTCCTGTGAGGTTTGGATGATGTGTTCTCCATGACGATTGTGTAGCAGGATGATTAGTTCTCCTATGAGGTCTGGATGATGTGTTCTCCATGACGATTGTGTAGCAGGATGATTAGTTCTCCTGTGAGGCCTGGATGATGTGTTCTCCATGGCGATTGTGGAATAGGATGATTCGCTCTCATGTGGGCTAGGATGATCAGTTCTCCATGGCATCTACTGGACAGGATGATTCACTCTCCTGTGGACAGGATGATTAGTTCTCCTGTCAAGGCATCCTACCCATGCAGTCAGGGACTCATGGGAAGTACCTCTCATCTGATCAATGAGCAGAGAAATGAGGATAGGGACCATAGTAGTACCGATCGATGCATCGTTGTATCTACCGTACTCCCTATGCTAGGATGACCTTCATTGATTTGGGATCAATGATATTGGCCTGGGACAAGTGGTAGGAGTTGTACCCATTATGACATTGACTTTAGGTCAGTAGAGGACTGGTCTAGGACTAGTGGTACATACTCTGACACTGACTTCGAGTCAGTAAAGTACTGGTCTGGGACCAATGGTAGGAGTTGTATCTACTATGACACTGACTTCAGGTCGGTTGAGGACTGGTCTGGGACCAGTGGTACACACTCTGAGATTGACTTCGGGTCATTGGAGAATGGTATGACACATTCTCGATCAATTCTTCTTCTTCATGGTTCAGCAGAGCAGAGTAGAGCTAGCAAAGCAGAGTAGAGCTAGCAGAGTTGAGTAGAGCTAGCAGAGTTGAGCAGAGTTGAGCAAAGCAGAGCAGAGTAGTGCAAGGGCACTGATGGCAGAGATAGTACAGTTGGACATATGGATCAGTTGATGGAGTTCTCCCTAGTTGAGAGGGAGTGTTAAAATTGGGAACTATGGCCAAACTCCATGTGGGTCATCTTAGTTATGGCAGCTGATATTTTTATTGGATCCCTTCATCGAGAGGTGTAGGATTGATCTAAAGATCATCCGATTTTGATAAGTATTCATGAAGTTATGAATTTATTAATGTTATAAAACAAATTGTCAAGTCGGCCGACAACTTGAGTAGGCTCAGTAGCCTAATAGACATGTCTATTCATCATCTACGTTTTAGTATAAATAGAAGAGGACTTGAAGTCATTTTGGACATCCTCTTCAAGTGATATCCTCCTCTCCACGTCTTTGGCTTTTTGGTGAAGGAGAGACACTGAGAATATACGCTAGCCTATGATGTCCTAGTTCTAAATCACAGCTATGGAGTAGCCCTAGGAACTGTCATACAATCAAGGAGAAAGATCTCATTACAGTCATGTCCAAGAAGAAACCTACACTGGTATGGTAGAATAAGACACAGGATTCTAGCTGTAGTAAAACACAGTGAATGGAGACCTGTTCACATAGTCCAAGAAGATAAGAACTCCACATTCTTCCTCTTTGAAATTTCGGGTGTAGTAGCCGCAGTCAAAGTGTAAGGTATGAAGCGAACTAAACTCGGGTATCCGCATTGAGTCCGCAGTCAAAGCGTAAGGTATGATCAGGGTGAACTAAACTCGGGTATCCGCATTGAGTCCGTAGTCAAAGCGTAAGGTATGATCAGGGTGAACTAAACTCAGGTATCCGCATTGAGTAGCCGTAGTCAAAGCGTAACTCAGGTATCCACATTGATGAAGTAGCAAGGTTGTAGGAAATGTGTTGAGGACGCAAACTAAATACATATCTCGGCATACCTGAATTTGATGACGCAGTGATCTCACTCGTATACATCTCAAATGACTGTGAATCTAATGCTAGTCTCAGCATGTTATAAACAATGATCAGGATTGCAAGAAGTAACAAGGGTTACATCTCGGATTTGTTGGGTATTAGGTGCAATCATAGTCAAGACCTCGGATAACTGGAGCATATAGACACAACAGTGACATGAGGATCGTACAATCTCGGCATTCCAGTGTTGGGCTAATTTCACATGAATAAGAGCAGTCTTGACATCATACTCCTGTAGCTACATAACTTTGAATGGAGATGGAACAGTAAGATAGTCATGCCTTAAAGATGACCTCAGTATTACAGAGAAGGATATTCGGACCTATTGTCTAATAAGTCTCGGCATATGTTTATATGCCTCGATGCTATACATAACCACATCAGAGCTTTGTGTAATAATAAGTAGAGATATGATCCTAATCTCATGTTAGATAATCTCAGTATAATGAGAAGATGCAGCATAATGAGTTGCATCATGACAAAAGCAAATGAGAGCAGCTCAGTCTGGTGTCACATGGTTATGTGCAGCGAATGGATGAAAGGCAGCACTATGATAGGTGAAGGAGTCACCTCAAAGAATCAGTTGAAGCAATGTCTTCAACTGATCTCATGCGATATCAAAAGTCAAAATATTGACTTCTATTGTATATGTACTATCTCTCTCTTTCTCTGCTGAACTTTGGAGAACATAAAAGAAGAATTGATCAAGGGTTTCCCCACATTGGGGTTTGTCCTTGGCTAGCGCCACATCTTGTGTCCTATTGTCTTGGCTTGTCTTCTGCGATTTATATTTATGTTCTATATGTAGTTTACATTAATGATGATGTGATTGCTAATCTGGAAAAGATATTGAGCTAATTGTGAAAATTGAAATAAATTGCTCTAGCATAGAATATACCAAAAATTAACATCTGGCCACTATGAATGTCTGCCACTGCCCATCAACCACTGTGCAACTCTGATGCTGCATCTGTGCTGTTGCTGACACTGCTATGCTACTACCAACTATGCATTTGCATTGCAACACACCTAGTGTTATATAAGGAGAACTAATGTACATTAGAATGGTGTCAAAGATTGATAAGATCAACACAATGTGAGATACATAGTAGTATTTTGTCCTAAACAATTTAAATTTGCATGATAATATTTTTGTTTGTTGTGCTTATATTCCCAACATCATTTACAAATGGGTAAAGGCAAATACATTATAGGCTAAAGGTAAGGCATAAACCGGTCTTAGAAGGTGTGCACACACTATTGATCATATCTATACTTTCGCAACAATCATTGTGGAGGAAGAAGCAAGTGCATCCATGGTGTACTATTGCTTTGTGGACTTTCGCAAAGCCTTTGGCAGTTCCTTGACATGTACTCTTTGGCATGCTCAAGTTTTTGAGGCTTCAAGATGGTGATTTAAGTTATTGGGCTTCTAGGTAGTGATTTCATTGGTGTCATTCTTCGAGCGATCCAAAATGGATCTAAAAACCCCCTAAGTCTTCAAAATCTTCTAAAAGATCAAAACTATTGCAAAAGGATTACACTATCGGGAGCAAAAAAAAACACAAGGAAACAATGAAAAACAGATCTATCGAGGCTTAGATAGTGATGTACAGGAGCCGTCGGATCTGGCCAATCAACGGTCCAGATCTGATCGGCATATCGTAGTCGGCGGTGACAAGCGGAGGCCATCGGAGGTGACCATATGACAGTTGTGATCGCGATTAGCGCGGGTCAATGAGGACCAACGATCAAGCGCACGGATCGACGACCCAAGTTGAAACACGATATCACAATTGGCAATTATAGAGGAGCGATTACCAAATGACCCGGGGGTCTATGCGATATGCGATTGCGACAAGTCGCAATCGCAGTATTGCGTCGGAGTATTACAAAGGAGCGGGGCCATTATATATATGTCGCAATCGCAGTATTGCGTCGGAGTATTACAAAAGAGCGGGGCCGTTACATATATGCGATGCGATAGCTGGACCCGACGGGGATATGAATCAAATTTAATATGTTTTGAGATCCGGAAAAAGGCATTTTCCTTTGTATTTTGCGTTTTTCGTTAAATAAGCGAAATACGAAGGGAAGCGCCGATGCGATGAAGCCGGACCCGAAAGGGTTTTATAAATGCCATTGTATATTATTTCAACTCTGATATGAGCCATTTTGTGGGATTCGTAATGTTTTAATGTATTTTTCAAATACAGAGGAAAACCACGACGTAGGGGTACTTGCGACATGCGATAAGCGATTACAGGCGGACCCGATAAAAGTATAAAGCGGATTTAAGAGTTTTTGAAGTCCGATAAATGATTGTCAGCGCGTTTTCCCGAGTTTTCAGTGAATTTCTCTGCGTAAACAGAGAACACTATTTTTGAGGATTTCAGAGGCTCGATGGTCCCTTTCGTTGCGGAACAGGTGGCCACCTCCCCTGAAGACGTTATGTCACGATTGCTAACGGTGAGAAGGGGGATTTGAGCGGACAGAGGCCGGGAGCCAGAGAGCCCGAGAAGGGGAAACAAACAGACAACAATGATTGGCTTTAAAGCCACAGACTGACAGAGACTCAGGGAGGCAGTATTGAGACAGAGAAAAAAAACTGAGACAGAGTGAAAGAAAGAGTCTGTGTACTCAGAGAGGCTTGAGGGATTCAAGCAAAACTCCTATTGTTTGCATCTGCTGTGTTGAGACTCAATTTGAGCTCACACTTTGTAAAACTCTACTTTTGAAGACATAATAGAGAGGCCACCACTGAAGGCTGGACCAGGAGACGTAGCCCAAGAGTTTTGGGTGAACTCCATATTAAATTTGTTGTGTTATGTGTGTTGTCTATTATGTTCATCTAACTGCTCAATTGTCTGTATTATTCACAATCTTATCGATCCATTGCACATGAGTTTGTAATACCTTAATATTAGTCTAAGATCTCATTTTCAGATCAAGTGGTATCAGAGCTTTTGGTTTTTGATTTGTTAAGGTTAGACAAGCTTGTGCTGGACTTTTTGAATGCTAACGAGGTCAAATCTCAAACTGGGAAAAGGAGAAATTGTTAAAGCCAACCCAGAAATTGGAAGAGTCTATCTGAGGAGAATCATGGCAGAAGAAACTCATTTGGAATCAGAATCTCAATTCATGGACAGTTTCATGACCATGAGAGCCATGGTAGAAGAGATGTATCGAGAATTCAAGAAAGGTCGAGGTGAAAGTACTTCAACCTCCAAACAAGATAAAGGAGCAAAAGAACCTTCTCTAGATGCCCTTGAAGGCAAAGGGAAAGGGGAAGAGCCTCCTCCATCAACACCTCCTTCTAGCCCTAAAAATAAAAAGAAGACGACTTTTGTGATTAAATTAGATGTAAAATTTGATTTGCCAATATATGATGGAGAATTAAATGGAGAAAAGCTAGATAACTGGATTAGACAAATTGATGTATATTGCAGGGTGCAAAACATCGATTTAGAAAGGAGAAAGATTCAGCTGGCCAGTCTTCGCCTTGGAGGAATCGCCCTAGTATGGTGGGAAGGCAGTGCACACGCTGATTTAAAGAAGCATGGTAAAATTCTTTCTACCTGGAGTGAATTTGTTTCTGCCATTAAAAAACTATTCTGTCCACTAGCTTATATGCAACAAGCGATGATGAGTTGGCAAACTCTTCGCCAATTAAAGGGGCAAAGTGTATAAAGCTATACCTAGGAATTTAGGAAAAGAGCTTTAATTCTAAGCATTTCTCTAGACTCACCTTAAACTTTGTTGAAGTATATAGGTGGTTTGCATAGCTATTTGAGGCACACCATTCTCATGTTTAACCCTACTAGCATAGATGAGGTATCCGTTCAGGCTACACATCTAGAGGGTAGAGGCAAGAATGTGAACCCAGAGATTGGGGGATCATCAAAACCCACTGCAAGTAAGAACAAGGAAAAGAAGACGCAAAAGTGGAAAGAGAGGAAGGCAAACACTATATAGAAAGGCAAGCCTTCATGCACTCACTGCAAGAAGGATGGACACAATGATGAACATTGTTGGTCTTTGCATCCGGAGCTAAAACCCAAGAAGTTCGATGGCAAGAAGAAAAAGACTGCTGCTGCTATTCAGAAAGATTTGGGGTCAGACTCAGGTGATGAAACAATAGTCATGACCACAAGTATAAAACGTAAAAATTCTGAAGCATCTACTAGTAATTCTGCACAAACTATTGATAATGAAGAAAATGAGAGGAAAGGACATGAGCTTTTTCATATTAGAGTTATTTCCAAGCATCAAAAGATTGATACTTTATTTGATAGTGGATCACAAGTAAACTTGATTTCTGAAGCAATTGTAAAGAAGTTGGGATTACTAACAACACCTCACAAGAAACCATATCCATTAGAATGGGTATGTGATAAAACAAAGCTACAAGTGACTAGACAATGTAAACTTAGGTTTGCTATTGGGTCAACATTTGTAGATGAGGTTGAGTTAGATATAGTTCCTTTGGATATATGCGAGATTGTTTTAGGAAGTCCTTACTTGTATGATAGAAAAGCCATTTTCTATAGAGCTGAAAATAAGTATCAACTCACCAAAGATGGAATAGAATATATTTTAAGAGCTCATAAACTCAAAAATAATTACACTCTCATAAACTTGGGGCAGATGAAAATAATTGTAAATTCATGCAAGCAATTTTTACTGATGGTTGTAAAGGAAAAGAACCCTGATAAAACCAATATATTTGAAGGCTGTGATGTTAAATAGAAAGCTGATTTAGAAAAAGTTGTTTCAAAATATGATATCCTATTTCAAGAACCTAAAGGTCTGCCACCCAAAAGGGAAATTGTACATGATATTAATTTGCAACAAGATGCTCCATTGCCTAATATCGGAATGTACAGGTTATCCGCTTTAGAGAATGCAGAGATCAAGAAGCAGGTACAGGAGCTGCTCGAGAAAGGGTTTATAAGACCAAGCACATCAACATGCAGATCTCCAATCGTGTTGGTGAGGAAGAAAGATGGGTCGTGGAGGATGTGCATTGATTATAGAGCACTGGATAAAATAACGATCAAGAATCGTTATCCCCTTCCTCGCATTGATGATCTATTGGATCCACTGAAAGAAGCAGTTTACTTTTCCAAGTTGGAGTTTCGTGGTGGCTATCATCAGGTCAGAGTAGCAGAACAAGATGCATGGAAGACTGCTTTCAAAACAAAGCAAGGGCTATATGAATGGCTGGTTATGCCTTTTGGCTTAACTAATGCTCCTGCCACTTTCATGAGAGTTATGAATGATGTACTCAGGCCTTTTATTGATGATTTTGTAATTGTATATTTAGATGACATTCTTGTTTTCAGTGAAACATGGGAAAAACATTTGAAGCATGTAAGTCAGACTCTAGATGTTTTGAAAAGAGAAAATCTCTATGTTAAGTTATCAAAATGTGATTTTGGCAAAACATCTTTAAATTATTTGGGTCATATTGTAGGGGGTGGTGAATTGAAAATAGATCCCTCTAAGGTTGAAGTCATTGTGAACTGGCCTAAACCCAAATCGGCTACAGAAGTTAGGAGCTTTCTAGGAGTAGCACAATATTGGAGAAAGTTTATTGCTTACTTTTCCTTGATTGCAACTCCCTTACATGCTTTAACAGGATTGAACAAAGTGTTTCAATGGGGAGGCAAACAACAGAAAGCCATCGACACCTTGAAAGAAAAAATTAGTACAACACCAGTACTAGCATTGCCAGATCTTCAACGACCATTTGAAATTGAAACAGATGCCAGAGACTATGCCATGGACGCAGTGTTGATGCAACATGGTAAACCCATATGCTATCATTATGAGACATTTAATTCTGCAGTAGTTAATTATCCCACATATGATTGAGAATTGTATGCATTAGTACAAAGTGTGAAAAAGTGGAAACATTACTTAATGGGCAAAGAAACAATTATACATACTGATCATCAACCACTTCAGTATTTGCACTCACAAACTAAATTGCAGCAATCAAGACACTATAGATGGATGGGTTTTCTACAACAGTTTTGTCTAGTCATCAGATATAAGAAAGGCATACACAATAAAGTTGCAGATATGTTGTCTAGACCAATCATAAATGCATCCACTATACTTAAGCATAACTTTGTATTGCATGAAAGCTACATTGAACAATATGCTCAAAATGTAGATTTTAAAGATGTATATGCAACTTTAAGTCATGGCAAACAAGTAGAAGAATTGGATTATCATGTTAAGGACCAACTCTTGTATCATTTGGGAAAGTTATGCATTCCACAAACTGAAAGAGTTAACATAATTATAGAAGCACATACTTCTCTTATATCAGGTCATTTTGGTGTAAGTAAAACCTTTGCACAACTACAAAGATTCTGCTATTGGCCAAGAATGCATAAAACAATTTATAGATATATTAAAGGGTGTACCATGTGTGCTAAAAGCAAGCCCATCAATAGAAAATTAGGCTTGTACACTCCACTTCCAGCTCCTTCTTGTCCTTGGGAAAGTGTTTCCATGGACTTTGTTGGGGGATTGCCAAAATCTAGAAAAGGTCATGACTATTTATATGCTATTGTGGACAGGTTCAACAAAATGTGTATTTTAATACCTTGTAACAACAGATTATAGCTGAACAAACAACGAAGTTGTTCTTTCAGCATGTCTGGGTTCATTTTGGGTTACCCACTTCCATTGTATCTGATCGAGATTCCCGATTTGTTGGGAAGTTTTGGTCAAGTCTGTGGGAGTTGATGGACACCAGATTGAAGAAGAGCACAACCTTTCATCCACAAACAGATGGCCAAACAGAGGTGGTCAACAGGACAGTGATCCAGTTGCTCAGGGGTTATTGCAGCAAACATCCCAAGCTTTGGGATGAACATTTGTGTTATGTGCAACATACTTACAACCATGCTAAACACTTTTCTACACAAAGATCTCCTTTTGAGACTTATTCTGGTTTTACACCAAATTCTCCCTTGGATTTTGTCTTTGAAAAAGACATAACAATTGATGGACATAGTGATGTGGACAAAGCAACCAAGTTCATTGAACAGATCCAAGAAATTCACCAGGCAGTGCAGGAACAACTGGAAAAGAGCCAGGGCAAGTACAAGGCAAGGCATGATAAGCATCGGATGGAGCATAGCTTCCAAGTTGGTAATAAAGTCTGGCTGTACATCAGCAAAGACAGAATGCAAGGTGAAGGTAAGAAGCCGAAGCTAATAAGGTATGGGTCTTTCAAGATACTTGAGAAAATTGGTGAGAACGCTTTTCACCTTGATTTGCCAGTTTACATGCACATCTATTCAGTGGTAAATGTAGAAATTTTGAGACTGTTTGAACTTTCATTAATTGAAGATCCCGAAGAGCAAAGTCAGTTGCCTTCTACTGATGATATGTTGCCTGAATATCTCAATGAGTTGCAGGAAGATACAGTTCTGGACAGGAAGGTGAGAACTACGCACAGAGGGGATATTGAGTACCTCAAAATTGGACTCAAAGGTTCAAAACCAAGCAGTGCATGATGGATGGAGATTGGACAAGTGAGGAAGTTGTATCCTCACTTGATCGATGCTTGAAAACCAACTTTTGGTGGTCGAAAAGCTTTTTCAGTGGGAAGGCGTGATCCAAAATGGATCCAAAAACCCCTTAGGTCTTCAAAATCTTCTAAAAGATCAAAACTATCACAAAAGGATTACACTATCGAGAGCAAAAAAAACACAAGGAAACAATGAAAAACAAGTCTATCAAGGCTTAGACAGTGATGTACAAGAGCCATCGGATCTGGCTGATCAACGGTCCAGATCCAATCGGCATATCTTAGTCGGCAGTGACAGGCAAAGGCCATCAGAGGTGACCATATGACAGTTGCGATCGTGATTAGTGCGGGTCAACGAGGACTGACGATCAAGCGCGCAGATCGACGACCCAAGTTGAATCGCGATATCGCAATCGGTGATTATAGAGGAGTGGTTACCAAACGATCAAGGGGTCTGTGCGATATGCGATTGCAACAAGTCGCGATCGCAGTATCGCGTCGGAGCATTACAAAGGAGCGGGGCCGTTACATATATGCGACGCGATAGCCGAACTTGACGGGGATATGAATCAGATTTAATATGTTTTGAGATCTGGAAAAAGGCATTTTCCTTTGTATTTTGCGTTTTTTGTTAAATAAACGAAATATGAAGGGAAGCGTCGATGCGATGAAACCAGACCCAAAAGGGTTTTATAAATGCCACTGTATATTATTTCAAGTCCGATATGAGCCATTTTGTGGGATTTTTAATGTTTTAATGTATTTTTCAAATACAGAGGAAAACCATAATGCAAGGGTACTTGTGACATGCGATAAGCGATTATAGGCGGACCCGATAGAAGTATAAAGCGGATTTAAGGGTTTTTGAAATCCGATAAACGACTGTCGGCGAGTTTTCCCGAGTTTTCAGTGTATTTCTCTGCGTAAACAGAGAACACTATTTTTGAGGATTTCAAAGGCCCGATGGTCCCTTCTGTTGCGGATCAGGTGGCCACCTCCCCTGAAGACGTTATGCCACGATTGCTAACACTGAGAATGGGGATTCGAGTGGACAGAGGCCGGGAGCCACAGACCCCGAGAAGGGGAAATGAATAGACCAGTGTTGATAATATCGGTATCGGGAAAATATCGGCGAGGGTCCAGAAAATATCTTATCGGCAATATCGGCGAAAATATCGGCAAATATCGGCAAGCATAAAAAATGCATAAAATATTCATTTTTTTAAGATTTTTAAACATATAAAGCAATAACAACATGAAATAAACACATTGGCACATAAATATGAAGAGAACACTGATATATATGATGTCAAATAGAAATGATACATCAAAGGCGATACCAAATCCTGCTGATCCCTGATAATTTTCCATTCAAGGACTCAAATGTGGAGAACCAATACAAATAACATCACATATATAAAAGTATCTCATCATCATGAGTTATATGTAGCATAACAAAAAAAACTAGTAGCTATCTATCTGAAATCACTGCCCTCTCCCCCTTTTACGGGAAAACATGATGGGCTATTTGCCAGGCCTGCCCCTAGTAGTAGGAGGCCCTGACCCTGCCTTTGCACCTAATGTCAAATAATGAGTGCTAGGTATGGGGCTATGCTCTCCTATCTCTATAGCAGATGGTGTTGATGTTGATGCTCCCGCAGTGCCCTCCTCCTCCTCCTCTTGCTCCTCTGAGTGCTGCTGCTCCTCTGACTCCGAGTCCTCCTCTTGCTGCCCCTGCTCTAATGGATCATCTGCCATTGGCTCTAACCATGAAGGTGACTCCTCCAAGAGGGGCTCCTCAGACTCCACCCTCCACGGAGACAATACATCAATATTGTCTAAGTTAAGTCACATGACACGAGGACACGAGACACGGAGGACACGTAAATACGATTATTCAATACGAAACGCAACGACCTGGAAACAAGACACGGGGGACACGTTTTATATATATATATATATACCGAAATATAGTTTTTTATCCATATTAAATTGCAGGTCGCAACTTATCTAATCAAATTAAAATATAATTACTTCTCAAAGTTCATAGTTCACTTTAAAAAATAAATAGAATCAAAATTTACTATTTAGAAATTAGAATGTGATAT
>APFE030428268.1:173274-209964 GCA_000404065.3 Pinus taeda
TTTAAAAAGAGGAGACATCATCATTAGAAGGGGTCGGTCATTGTGAAAGCTACAGGAGCATACTGTGTGAAGATTGGAGCTAGTCTCCATTTGTAATGTACCAGTAATTTTGACAGATGAATAAATCTTTCTTTTGATCGTTTCAGTTTAATTCTTTCTCCCGGGGAATCTTGTGAGAAGGAAAGGGCCCGCCTTCCTCACAAGATTCGCCCATTGGTTCTGGTAGATTGTTTAATTCTTTATATGTTTGCACTTCATTTTGATTCTGTTGTTAGACACTGGCTACACAGCTTGAGTAATACTCTGTTTCCTGAGCACTGCATATATTGAATGCTTTCACTCTTAGCAGTTGAGATATCTGTTTCTGTTTGATTGCATGAATGAATGATGTTGGGAGACAGGTGCTGAAGATTCCTGCATACAGGAATAGGGTTCTGTTCCCATTAATTGCTTTCCTTTATCTGCAGTGTGAGTAGAAACAAGAGAACAAGTGCTGAAGGTTCCTGCTCACAGGAATAGGGTCTTGATCTCTTAAGTTTACAGTGTGATTAGGTGTCAGGCATCAGGTGCTGAAGTTCCTCACTAAGGAATAGGGTCCTGTTCCTGCTGTGGTTGATTAATTTCTTTCCTTGCAGATTGATTTTCCTTTATTTAAATTGTAACTGCAATAGAGGGATTATCTCCGTATAACTTAATTGACTTCAGCTTTGATTAAATAGAGTGTGAACCAGTAGATTGGTGAGATTAATAACTGTGTGTTCTTTCTTTTACTACAACATTGCTTCTGCTTTTGAAATCGAGCATATCCAGTGCGAGACTACCTTTGAAATAAAAAGACTTCCTCGGGTTGACAATTTATGTGGCGTTTGAATTGTGGAAACAATTAAAACGGCCAACAATGTACTGGTAGCATGTTTACGTTTCAGGGCTGGCAGAGTCAGTCCCCTGTCTATCGTGGCAATTAGCTATTCCCAGCTGCTTTATTGCTGAGCAAGACTGTGGCTAACTATCAGCCGTATCAGCTCATGGTGACTTACTACCAATTCTACATGTTGTGATTTTTCATGCTTCGAACAACATCATGAAGTAATGAATTTAAAAATGCAGGTAAGTTCACAGAGCATTTATGTTTTAATACGGCTAAAAGTTTAAGGTGTCGTAGTCTTACCATGTCTTTCATGCCTACACAGGTGATGTAGCTCTGAATGATCTTCTCCAATTCTGCCCATGGCTCTCCTAATGCTGCTGGTAAAACTCCCTTTTCTTTGACTGTCAGGTTCTAGCCTTCATCTTGGAAGATTTTTATGATCTTTCGCAGTCTCTCCTTCTTTAGCGTCCACACAGGTCCAGTGGCTGGTAGTCCCGAGACCTTTGCAATTATGTCATCAGTAACTGCTATGTGTCTCCCCCTTACTATGGAGTGATATTCTTGCAAGTTCTGCAAGAATTCTAGTGCTACGGTCTCGTTGGATTCCTGTAAACGATTGAGATAAACTAACCATCCTGCCCTTGCCAGGATTTCCCATGTAGCATAAAAAACTATCAATACCTGTGGTTCTCTCTGAATTGATATTCCTCCCATGCTTAAGCTTACTATAAAAATGCAGAGACAGCAATGGAACAACAGGCTGTTCAAACTGTTAGAAACACAGAGAAAATAATGAAATAGCAAGGCTCGTTCAAATCTTACTAATTGCTATATAGTATAATATGGAAATAGCTTAGGAACAGCAAGGCATGCAAATTAAAAAATGAGATACCATTAAGCCTTGCTATTCCCAAGTAAAAGTTTTCCAAATCATAGTCTGACATGTATATCAGCAAATTATGAGGTCAGCCTCCCCCCTGCAATGTGATAGGTTGTCCCCGACCATCAAATGAGGGAGCAGCGTGCCGAACTGCCATGGTACAAAGTCATAAAGGAAAAGCATATGCAAAAATGCCATGTTTACAAAAGGAGGAGGTTACCGAAATCAAGGTATAAAATAGGATCGCTTAACAAATAAGAGAATGTTGTGGTATGATGCGAGGCTGGGAGGATAGGACAGTTGACATGCACAAAAAGTTTAATGTGGTCAATATCTATTTTTTCGTCATGATTGGTTATAATAGATTTTCATGTGTTTAGTGGTTCGGGGAAGTAATATACATAATCTTATTTGACGTATTACAAAGATATAAGATAGAGAAAGGTGTTAGTGATTGCTATTGGTGTATAATGAATGTGACTTCAATACCATTAACAGAGCTCTGCTGCCGACAAGTGTCCATAACCTTGACAGAGTTGTTTGTTTCACCCATGGAACCATGATCCTTTGTGTATGCTTAGGAAGCGTTGTGCAATGTCAAAATGGAGGTCATTATGCTAGCTTGGTAACCAATTAAACCATAATGCCATTCACCAGGAAGGAGTGAAAGGTGGGCAGGCTAGCTCGTGATGAGACCTCCTGTTCCAAGTGTTATCACTTAAGAAATCTAATGCTAAAATTTCTCATCCTAGCCTGATGACAAAGGTCAGTGTTAATCTGTGTTCTTTCTTATCTACCACTGATCACCATCATTCATCACCGATCTCATAGTCATGTGTTACTTTGTTATCCACCACAAAGCCTTTTAGGTAATTGCGTAGCGCATGTAATCTTTTTAAAGTGTTTTCGCAGCACATTTACTCTGTTTAGCAGTTTCACAACGCAAAAACTCATTAGGTGTTTTCGCAGCGCGATACCTCATTAGGTGATTTCGCAGCGCATCATTCAAAATTTAAACTAACCGTGCTGCGAAATTAGGGATTCGTGCATTCCGCAACGAATCTTTCCCAAATGTCAAATCCGTTAGGTAAATCTATGGCTGCGACATCCTTTGTCAGTTCATGTACTCCACTTATCACGTCCCACCACCCATCTCCATTATCACCACCATTAGATTCGTTGATACACACGGATTACAATTTCCAAGAAAAGCCACCTATGTACAAGTCTTAATGATGATTGTAAGCCTTGCATGAATAACAAAATTGCAAGATTGCAATTTGAAAAAATTATAATCGGCAAGATTTCAATTTTAAATAACATTGTAGTCAAGCGAGGCAGCAAATCAAGCGAGGCAGTAAATCAAGCGAGGCAGATTTTCAAAAGAGGCTGAGTTTATAGTTTGAACAGAGCTAGCATTCCTTGCTTACAGGTCATTAAGATTTCATGGAGGGATCGGTAGAGAAGAAAGAACACAGATCAGGGAAATTTCTGAGAAACGAGCCTAAAGGTTTAGATATAACATTGAAGAACAAAGATGTGGAGAAGGCTTTTAAAAAAGCCAGATGTTGGAATTTTTGCAGGAAGTTACAAGGAGGGCATGCACAGGTGACTAAAGAATTTGCACTAAATTTCACAGGATTAAATTCAAAGGTGGCTATGATGGAATTGTAGGTCTCACCAAATATGATATCCATAGTGACAGAGATTCCACGAGGGCAAGAAAATTGGTTCAAGAATTTCAAATTTGACATGAATCCATGCAAAGAGTTTTTAAAGAAGGAATTCGTTAATTCGGATTTGAGTAAGTCTGTTCCTAGGAGCTATGTCAAAGATTCCTATGCACATTTACTCACCTGTATACAGAAATACCTGACTTGTGAAGGAAGATATAACAAGGTGTATTCATACCATTTCAAACTCCTTTTGCATTTTACAGGGAAGGCTTCTATTGATCTACCTTTTTATTTATTCCGCAGTTTGAGTAAAATGTGTGACAAAGTGCAATTGAGAAAAGAGGCTTGTGAAACTTCTATGTTTCACCATGGCTTGATTAAATTACTTGTTTTGCATGAACTTCAAAAGGTAGGCAAAGATTGGAATACATTTATTTTCATGGCTAGTTTCAAAAGCTAGACCGGTCTCAACCCTCTACCTGCAAAAGATCTTACAACAGCAGGTCTTCAAACAGAAACAAGAGCCAAGAGGTCTTCAAAATTAAAGGCAAGGAAACAAGTTAGAGAGTCTGTAAAGCCACTGACCATTCAAGATACACCTCAGTAATCAATTAAAGAAAAAGCTCAGGTCAAAGAGACTGCACATGAATCAAGCACAGCTGGAGTAGTTCAAAAAAGAAGAACGAGGAGTCATATGGCTAAAGAAAAGGGTAAGTCAGTAGCTATTGAAGAAAGTCTTGTTTCGAAGGGAAATTTAAATGATTTATTGCAGGCAATTGACTTTGAAGAGTCCCCACTAGTTCAAGACGATTTGATGCAGTCAGGAAAAGAGAAGACAAAGAAAGCTAAAGCCTCAAAGAAACTTAAGTTTGATGAGCAAGTTGAACAATTTGTTTTCAAGCCCAGGAGACCCATAACAAGGAAATTTCAGCAAGTACAGGAGGTACCGCCAAGAACAGATGAAACAGGGGAAGAGATACAGCCTCGTGAAAGGAAGGACAAAGGAAAAACAGTTGCCATTCATAAAGAAGATAGTATGGAGGATTTGAAAAGGAGATTGGAATATACCAACCTTGAGATTTCCAGACTGAGGAAAGCTACCAGGAAACATGTCATACAACAAGCTAATTATTACAGAATCAAGACCTTATGGGAAGACAAAACAACTTCAAAGGTGGTTGACTGTAATACTCAATTCCACACCTAGACAGTACCGGCAATTAAAGAATCAAAATTCATCAGAATGATTAATATGCAATTAAGAGTTGGGATCAAGGTCATGAAGAAACAAATTGAAGACTTAAAGGTACAGTTAGGCCAGCTGAAGGAATCTTCTTAATGAAATCCCATTTCAAGGCTAGGTTTCGAATTTTGATGATTTTGTTTAGTGTCACCTTTTTTGAAGAATCCTGCATGTCCATTCAATGTTGAAAGGTTTTGGAATAGTTGAAAGAAGGTTTTGATTGCAAAGTGCTCAAATAAGTAAAGTTGTGGGTTGAAACTATGATTTTTGAAGCAACTTAGCAGTTTCATAGCACGCTACGAAACTGCTGAAGCTAAACAGTCCAATCTAACTAACCGGTTTTGAATATGAGCGGGAATTTTCAAAAGTAAATGTTTACAAGGTATGCACAGCATCAGCTGAAGCTATTAAGATTCAACCAAGTCAAGACAAGTGGAAAAGTATGGATTCAGGTCCAACTTTTAACTTTTGTCATAAAATTAACGCCTTTACCCCGGTTCAAATATGTCAAGACAGTGTAAAGGAGTTTTTTCTTTTGAATATAAAGGAAGTGGACAGCACATCAAAGACGTAGCCATCTGTCACATTTTTGAAAACCAAAGATGAAGAACCTACTTCTGTGGACTCGAAAATTGTAAAGGTCGATGAGCAAGGGTAGTTTCCTATATTTCAGGACAATGGAGAGGATGTGGCATAGAAGACCAGCATGGAGCCTTGAACACCCATCACAGCCAAACTGAAAGGAACCAGATGTCAAAGAACGAGATCCATTATAGCCAAGGCTATTATTATCATAGCATGGTTTCAGGATCCTACTTGATTTAGATCTCTGGAAAGTCTAGTTGAAGTTTGTTGCATTTAATAGGCAGTTAAAAGTTGATTAGGTGTCATTAGAAGTAGATTTCGAGTTCCCCTCCTGCTTGAGGAGGAATCTCAATCAGGTAGAAGAGCTATATATATAGCAAGAACAACAATGTAATAATGGTTGGAAGTTTATGTAAAAAAGCTTTGTTGACAAGCTTATGTAAAGACTCTGTTTATTTTGATAATACAGTGAATGGTTTCAGCTGCTCAAGAATCATAGTCACTTCAATGTATGAATTCCTCTTGTTGTCTTTCATGTTGTTTACAGTTTGATGGGTACTTGATTACTTAGAAATCACATGCTGTGTTCTAATTTCCTTCATGTACTCATATACTGTCCCTTTGTGTCTATTGTACTTAATATATATTGAAGACTGAATGCCTTGATTTCATTGCAAAGCCAATTCACTGTTAACGCTGAGTAACATATGACTCCATGAGCCCAATGGATGCTTGTTAATTTATATTTTACCATCCTTTTTCCTATTTGTTTCATAGAAGAGTTAGCCATCTCAATCATAATTGCAAATCTTAAACCCTTTGAGAGAGCCCTCTCAGGCTAAGGAGGCTAAGCCTTAGCTAAAAGATTGGTCTGAAACAGTTACTTGAAGTCTTCCTCATTTGCAGCCTTCCAGGACCTGATTTTGAGATAACACCAAGGACTTTTTATTTTTTTTTATGTGCCTCTTGGATCATATTCCTCGTGTGGTGGAAATAGTGGGAATGCCACTTCACTTTCTTCCTTATGATCATGGTAGGCCGGCTCTTGATGAGACCCCCTATCTTGCATTTGACAATTCATATAAACAAGTCATATAAACATTTTCTCTGTTTTTTCTTTTACAAAGTACTTTCCTATTTATACAAAAGGGTGGTTCAGCACTCCTTAAGAGTAGGAATGGTCGAAGAAGTTTTAACATATAGACCCTTTGTTCTTATTCCTTAATAATGATCAAAGAATATTATGGGAATTTAAAAAGAACCACACCATGATAAAGATAACCAATCATATCAGTATTAATAGGATAATGATAGCAAAAGTGACCAATAATTGTGTCCTTTCCTCTTTCCTCCTATCAATTCACAACGATTTCTTGTAAAAGTAGCGATTTTATATAATTTACTGATTTCAGTATGTTCTAGGTTTGCATCCATTGCATAAGTGTATAGCTGTGCTCCAAAAGACTTGAAACAGCAGGAACAACAAGTATCTTTAAATTGGAACAACGAGGAGAACAAGCATAAGTAAAAGGAATATGAGAATGTTGTCGTTTCAAAAAGGAAGAGCAGCAAAAAAAAATACAAGTGTTGTTCCTTTGAAAAAGGAACAGCAGAAAATGCAAGTGTCGTTCCTTTGGAAAAGGAACAGCGAAAACCGAAAGTGTTGTTCCTTTCGAAAAGGAATAGCAGAAAACACGAATGTCGTTCCTTTGGAAAAAAAACAGCAAAACCCAAAAGTGTCATTCCTTTGGAAAAGGAACAGCAAAAACCAAAAGTGGCGTTTCTTTGGAAAACAAAAAGCAAATGTCGTTCATTTGGAAAAGGAACAGCAAAAACTGAAAGTGTTGTTCCTTTGGAAAAGGAACAGCAAAAACGAAAGTGAAAAAAAGGACGGCTGAAACAAAAAGTGTTGTTCCTTTGGAAAAGGAACATCAAAACAAAAATTATGTCCCCTGGGAAAAGGAATAGCAGAAAAAGAAAAGTGCACACAAATGTTGTTCCTTCAGAAAAGGAACAGTAAAAACAACAGTGTTATTCCTTCTGAAAAAGGAACAGCAGAAAAATGGAAGCGTTGTTCTTTTGAAAAAAAGAAACAGCAAAAACAATAGAACCGTTGATTCTTCGAGAAGTAAAGTGCAAATACAAAAAAAAAATATGTACAGAGAGTAATTATGCTAACAAAACAAAGGAATTATGTACAAAATGTAAAAAGAATTGAATCACTGAATGAATCACAGGTGAGGAAGATTTCTCTTCCTTCTCCAAAATTTGCATGTCGGAGTCTTCATGTAATTGTTGGTAGAAGGACTCCCGAGTAAGTGGTTTATGGTAAAGTCGAACTCGGTGGCCATTTTCTTTGAAGGTATGTCCAGATTTGTCAATGGTGATTAAAGTGAGGGTACCATTATCATTTACCTTCTGGATTTCATATGGCCCCAGCCAACGAGTGTGAAGCTTCCCGGGAAAATCCTAAAACCTGAAATCGTATAAGAGCGCCCAATCTCCTTTACGAAAGGCTTTATTTTTAATGAGAGTGTCATGCCATTTAGCTCACTGTTGTTGGATTAATGTAGTGTTTTGAAGGGCAGAGAGCCTAATTTCATCTAGCTCATTGATCTGTTGTAATCTATTAATCTGTGCCTCGTTTAGATCTAGACCGACTTCTTGTGTTGTTCGCAGTGTTTGGATTTCGAATTCTATGGGAAAATGGGTTCCTTTCCAAACACCAATTGGTACGGTGAATAGCCAGTAATGCTTCTCCATGTTGTTTAGTAAGCCCACAAGGCTTCTGGTAATCTTGCAGCCCAATCACGTCTATGTGACGCAATGGTTTTTGTTAAGATTGCTTCTATTATTTTATTGTTGCTTTCTACTTGACCATTTTCCTGTGGGTGGTATGGAGTGGTGATTTTGTGCTGAATATTGTAGTTTTTGAGTGTTGCAACAATCTTTTTACCAGCAAACTATGGTCCACCGTCCATAATTATGTCTCTTGGAAGCCCATATCGCATCAATATATGGAACAGGAACTGTATGACAGAATCCTCTGTAGCTCTCGGCAATGCCTCTACTTCAACCCATTCTGTGACATATTCTGTTACTACCAAAATATATGTTTTCTTTTTCGAGGATGGGTTAATTGGACCAACGAAACCAAGGGCCCATTGCTCGAATGGTTCAATAACTAACTATGGATTCAGGGGCATTTCGTCAGATTGACCAAGGCGTCCTGCTCTTTGGAAACTGTCACAAGCTTGAACGAACTTCTTTGCATCTTTGAAGATCATGGGCCAATAATACCCTGTTTGCAGCACCTTATGTCCATTTCGGGGATCGACAAAATGTCTACCACATGGTCCATCATGACAAGCTTTCAAAATGTCAAAAATTTCATCCTCGCGGACGCATCTCCTAATGTGCATATCTGCCCCTGTATGGAACAGGTAGCCTCCAATCCAAGAAAATCGAGCACTTCGCTGGACAATCTGTTTTTTTTCATTGGGGGTCAGATGTTTCGGTAATTTACCTACTGCTAAGTAATTCGCAACATCAGCATACCAGGGTGTTTAACAGTGACAGCAAACAAATGCTCATCTGGAAATTTATCTTCAACTACTGCTGCGTCCCCTGGTTTTGGCATTCGTGAGAGAAAGTCAGCTATAGAATTTTCTTTTCCAGGTCATTCCTTGATTGTAATATCAAATTCCTGCAATAAAATCAGCCATCTAGTTATTCTACCATTTGTGATTGGTTTATTTGCTAAATATTTTGTGGCAGAGTGATCTGTGTACAAGATAACGGGATATCTAGTAATGTAATGCCTAAATTTATTGACAGCATGTATTACAGCTAGAAATTCCTTTTCAGTAACAGTATAATTTAATTCAGCAGGAAATAAATTCTTGCTAATATAATAAATTGCATATGGTTTTTTATCTTCTTCCTACCCAAGGACTGCTCCAATAGTTGTATCTGAGGCATCTGATGAAATTTGAAATGGCAGGTCCCAATTTGGTCCTCGAAGGACTAGAGCTGTGGACACAAGCTTCTTTAGATCTTGGAAAGCACAGTCACATTTTTCTGTCCAAAGAAATTCAACACTACCTGTTAGTGCATATAGAGGTGTAGCAATATCTGAAAAATGTTCTATAAACCTTCTACAATAACCAGAAAATCCAAGAAAACTGCATACCTCTGTTTGAGAGGTAAGGGTGGGAATTAGAAAAATTATTTGAATTTTGGCTGGGTCTACTTGTATGCCAGCTACTAAGATATAATGGCCTAGAATAAGTCCTTCATTCATCATCATATAGCATTTTTCATGGCTCAAACAAAGCTTGGTGGTAATGCAGCGCTACAGGACTTTTTCCAGTGTGTCCAATGCTGGGTCAAAATCGTCTCCGTATGGTGTAAAGTCATCCATGTATACTTCGAGCCCTTCATTTATTAAGTCTGAAAAGATGCTGAGGATAACCCTTTGAAATGTGGAAGGAGCATTGCATAAGCCAAAATGTAGAACTCTATAGGCAAATGTTCCCTAAGGACAAATAAAAGTGGTTTTGTCTTGGTCTTCAGGGGCAATCTGAATCTGATTGTATCCACTGAAGCCATCTAAGAAAGAAAAGAATTTCTTTCCTACCAAAGTGTCTAATACTTGGTCAATGAATGGAAGGGGAAAGTGGTCTTTTTGTGTTGCTTTATTTAGTTCTCTATAATCCACACAAATCCTCCACTTTCCATTCTTCTTTGGTACCACAAGTGGAGAGACCCATTTACTATTGGAGATAGGGTAGATGAAGTTCACATCTAAAATTTTTTGAATTTCAGCTTTTACAACATCTTTTAGATGAGGATTAAGTCTCCTTTGTGGTTTTCAAACAGGTCTCACATCCTTTTCTATGTACATGTGGTGTGTACATCACTGGGGATCAATTCCTTTCATATCAGGGTAGTCCCATGCAAATGCTTCTTTATATTCCCTCAATAGTTGGATGAGCTTCTCTTCTTGTTCAGAAGTCAGGTTGGCATTAATGTTTAAAGTCTTTCCTAGCTCAGTATCTACAATTTTGCTATTTGAGACAGAGGTAGTAGGTATTGTTTGATCGTGTGTATCTTTAAGAGGATCTTCTTCTAATTCATTATCAAATTCTACTTCTATCATGTGACATTGTAAGTCGGATCTAGGTTCAGTTTGGCTGATAAAATTGTTAATGGCATCATCTTCTTTTTGGTCTTTGAAATCAAGGGCCTCTTTTATGGTTAATGGAGATCTAATATTTTCGGTGAGGTATGATACAGGATGCTTGTTATTTTTTATTATTATGACACTTGGTTGCGATGGAGGATATAAGGCTAGGTTCTTAATATTTTCCCCCTAGTTATGGTCATACTGCCTTGTCAGTAGCCAATATAAGCATCAGAAGTTGCAAGCCAAGGTCTGCCTAAAATCAATGGATGTCCATCAAGTCGGTTTTTGGGGTTTATTATCAGAAAATCGACCGGATACTCCCAAGAGTCAATGGATACCATGACATCATGTAGTGTGCCTTCTGGTCTAACCACAGATCAGCCAGCCAGTTCTAGTAAAGTGGAGGTTGGTTCTACTAATGTGATGCCAAGTTTTTGGCAAGTGGTGGTTGTTAAGATATTAATTGCAGCTCCTAGATCAACTAAGGCATTTGAGAAGGTTTGACCACATATTTGCACGATTACTATTGGATTTCCTGGGTCTTCATATTTGACGGGTGTTTCTCTTCCTGATAATAAACTCGATAGAGTACCAAATACTTGGACTTTTGGGTTAGTTTTTATTTTCCTCCTTGGTATCTTTATACATAGCTCATTGATAGTCTTTTCATATATCGGGATGTCTTGAATAGCTTGGAGGAGTGGGATTTTTATATACAAATTTTTTAGTTCTCCCAGAATGTCAAAATTAGGATATTGTATAGGTCGAGGTATAATTAATCGTTCTAGGAATGGGGGAGAGGATGCGGTTGCTTGATCATGAATTTGTGGTTTGGTCACATCCTCTTCTTGTGATAGTTGTTCTATAGGTAACTGATTTTCAACTTGAGCTTTTTTATCTCCCTCAGTTTCGATGATATGCCCATATCTTAATTCAAGGTCATTACACTTCCTTAGATTGGTTGTTATTTCTGGTGTTTCAATTATTTGAATAGATTGGACCGGTCTGTTATTCAGATTAGGGTTGGGTTGGGCTGGGAGCTGCAGTCTTAAGTTAGACTGGGGGTTTTTTTGTAAGGCTGGCAGTGTAGGGTGAGGGAGCGGGATGGTTCCTACTAGTTGATTCATCGGTCTTTGCCAATTTGTCTACCAGGCTTGACTCTATGAAATAGGAGGGGTCCATTGTGCTAGATATACATTGTTTTGCCAATATGGTGGGCTATAGGGAAAATTTGGCCAATTGGGCTAGGTTGCTTGATTCAGCCATGGAGATGATGAAGGAAGTGATTGTTGTGACCAATTCGGGAAGGGAGGTTGATTTTGCCACACTGTATTATATTATTGAGCATGATATTGTGGAGGCAGAAAAGAAGAAGCTGGGTCTGAAAACATACTTGATTGTCACGGCTGCCATTAACAGCACTGATTGAGTATATATACTAATTCTGGATCTTCTTCTACTTCCTTGTATACTGCTTTAAATCCAGGAAGTGAGGGATAGCTCTTTGTAGAGTGGTCTTTTGTACACATGGCGCAAACTTGGACTGCATCTAATGGACACTCCTTATGGTTGTGTTTCTTTCTGCATATGGGACAGAATATTGCCAAATTCTGTTCTGCCTCTGCTTTATTTTGTTTGGCTTGCATAATATCAAGTTGTGTTGTCAGTGTCCCCAATATGTCAGTTTTAAAATTTTCTAATAAATTTCCAATTTCTGCATGAGTTACTCCTTCTGCCGAATTTCTATTATCTCTTACAAACCGATCATGTTCTACTGGTTTTAGTCTTGTGCTGCCTCTCGAGCTCCTGATACATAGATTAATAATGTCAGCAAAACTTTCTTGATAAATATCTCCTTTTCCCATAATATTTAGTGTTTCAATCCATTGTTCCTTCATTCCCCTAATTAATGTTGTTTTTAATACATTATCAGGCAAGGGTAATGATGCATAAGGAGATCTTTGAAGATTATACTAGAAACGTTCAACATACTCCTCTAATGTTTCATTTGGTCTAGCTAGCATCTAAAATATTTCATCTTTTAACTCTCTAGACCTACAATAATCCCGATATTTTTTTAAAAAAGACTCTTTCATTTGATCCCAGTTATTTATAACACCACCACCCAATCCCATAAACCATCTTAAAGCAGCCCCTTTTAATGTAGAGGGAAATAACTTCAGTTTCTGAGGATTGGTGGTATAGTCATATCCTCTACACAGCACATCGAATTCAAATAGGAATGCATCCAGATCTTCTGATGTAAGGCCATGGAATGTAGGGATATGCTAAAGAGGAATTGCTTTCATAGGTGCATTAGCTGTAGTATCCACAATGGGGTATTGCAGTGTAGAGGTTTGGGTATTTGGCTGGTTCTGGGCCATTTGGTCAAATGTATGCCAATAACCTTCTGGGATATCTAAGAGGGTATTCCTAGGTTGTCGAGGGGGAATGGCTCTAACGGGAATGACCTTGATAGCACTTCCTTTATCTGGGATGATGAGAGTGCCTACTGTCTGGGGGGGTTTAGGTTCTTGAGTCTCTTCAAATTCGTTATAAATGATTTTTGCAGCACTTCCCTTATATGTGCTGCTTAATGGTTGAATTACCCCAAGAGGAGATCTTGGTTCTTCAGTCTCTCCTGTTTCTCCTCTTCCTTCACAAAGGTTGCTAAGATTCCCTTCTTGCAATGATTTTGGGCTACAATTTTCAATTTCTTCAAAATCTTGCTCTTCAGTTTGAATATGCAACTCAACAAAGGCTACAGATGGTGATCCTGTGGCCTGAAGGGAACTAGTAGGTTGTCTAGAAATAACTTTTCTAGGTCCTAATGAAGGCTGAGACTCTGCTTTCTTAAGGATTTCGTCTATAAAAGTCAATCGGCCAAGGGTCACAAGCCCCTTAGCTTTATCAGACTTGGGTAGAGGTTTGGGATTCTTTTCTGGCTTTTTCTGCTTAGTCATGCACACAAATCAACTGCTAAGTTATACCCAAACAAAATAGCAACAAATCTACAAGAAAGCGGGGAGGGGAGTAGGGTTATTACATACTGCACACGCAGGTTCTTACCTTCCATTATTAAAACCCAATTCTTTCCTAACAGGCTTTTACACTACTCTGGAAAAGAGACAAATGGCTACACTCTTCCCTAGAAACGGTGCTAGAATGTCGAACTGTAAAAAGGGTCTTTTTCACCTCTAATTACCTCACATTAACTTGTCAATCTGGGAACGATTTGTTATCTCAAAAAGTGTACTCAGTTTGAGGTTTTCATTTGTTAGAGTAATGCTAGTAGTATAGTGCTCAGAATACAAGGGTAAATGAATGCTCAAAACAAGATCTACTTACAGCAACACACTTTAAGGCTTAAAGAAACCAAGCAATTTATCAGTCAAGGGTACAGTAATAGTAACTCATCCCTCTATAAACTGATGTAACTAAAGATAATCAAGGAACAGATCATCAACCGAGGGGCTAGACAACAAATTCCCACGACAGTTTCAGATCGTTCTGCACACCAAAGCAATGATAACGCAAATAACAGGAAATGGAACAGCAACTAGGAAATGGAACAACAACTAGGAAATGGAACAGCAACTAAGAAAGGAACAGCAATTGGAAAATGTAATAGCGACTAATTCTTATAAACAGCAATACCTTAATCTACAGAAACAAGTGCAGCAAGCGTATCCTACAGAAATCAAATGGTAATCTTTACTCTAAGAATAAATCAGACAACACGCAGAAATAGAATGGCGACTGATTAGCAATGAAATATAGAACAACACTTAGAGCCAAATGTGAATGCACAATAAACTAGGATAAATAACGCACACAACACGCCTTAGTATTGAGAAAAACAGTAATCTAATTTCGATACCACAAATATCAATCTTAGTTATAAAGAATAACGATTGTAATTCGTAATGGAACAACAATGTCAGTTGAACAGCAATCGCAATTAAGTGTAAACCACAGATGAATATAGTAATACCAATTTATGAATGTTACAACATGAGTACTTTGTAATTGAACAGCAATAGCATTCTATAAGGACTAGCAGCGTTATATCAATGATTAAAGGAATAGCAATGTGTTACAAAGTCAGAATGAACAATACGACATTCCTGTTACAGAGAACGATATTACTCAGTTGAATAATAAATCAAATATAATAGAACCGTGATGTAAAATAATAAAACACATCAGATTACCAAATAAAGCTGATAATGAAAACCACGCATGAACTAAAGATAATAATATAGGAGCAAGTGTTCCACCAAGGCCGGGCCCTTAGCCTCCAGGGACACATCGCTTGAGATTATTCCAGGATCAAAGATGGAACAGCAACCAGGTTTATATTAAAGCATTAAACCAGAGTTACATCAGATCACTTCTCAACGAGAGTCAATGATCAAAGTTTCAAATACAAAGAAAAGTTACATGGAAAATAACAGCAGATCCCCCCGGGCTAGTAGTGTTGCCTCCTTTTTATAACAGCTAAAGCAGAGATATCAATGATGCAAAAATAGTTAAGGCAGTGATCCCTCAGGATCAAAGGATCCTGAGGGATTCGCCAAACTGTTAATTCCCCGTAATCCATTTGTTCTTTTGTGTCAAGTCGATATCTCCTTTTCCTTTCCTTGGCCGATACACTTTAATTTGGATCGCCTTATTTGCATGTGGTCCCCCGCCAAAGGGACGGTAGTTAACCTGGCCCTGTCTTTTCTTTGGAATGGCAATATTTCATTTTTCCCTTTTCCTGCATAAGAAATGGCAATTATTAGTAGTTTTGTGTTGCGTATAAATCCCATAGATTTTCTCATCATTTCTTATTATCTACCTAGTTCATGATGCAAATAGGTTATGGGTTTTAAAGAAAAGATGACAAAATAATCAATAAAAATATACCTTCTTCAGTACTCCACAAAGGCCTTCTGGGATTCTTCTATTTGGAGAATACATGCTCCAAAATCAGTGTTCACAACATAAATGGGATGATTAGAAGGCTTTTTCTCATCACTGATGATGTAGGTCAGTTGTGCTTCTCTATACAATCTCCTTCTTTCCCCTCCAAAAATTGGGACAATGGCATAAGATAGATCATTTTGTAATGTCCCACCTAGTCTCTTAATCCACCCCCTGGACAGCAACATGCCAAACTTAAGAGGGACATCTGCTACCACAATGTCCATCACCATGCTCTTCATGGGCAGTTGAGTTAGGGTAATGGCCAGGTCTTTGATTAATCCTAGGCATTTTACCTTTCTTGAACCAAAGGAGAATAGATCATGATATGGTCTAGTGATATCAAGGCCTAACTCTTCCATGACAGCTTTTGGCATTAGATTGTGGTTGGCTCGTGTGTGTAGCAGGAAGTTGTGGACTATTTTGTCATGAATGGTCAAGGAGACATAAAATGATGGAGAATTATCATCAGCAGGTTCGATCATTGGGCTAAGCACAACTACGGGCTTATCATCTTGCAAATTTACATAGTCAGTGGGGGTTTGTATGGCCTTCAACTCAAGAGCGTCAAGGATAGGCTTCCTAAACACTTCACTCTTTACAAGTTCTAACAGAGGTACAAATATTTTTAACTTCTGGACTTCTAATTCAAAGCTAAAAGGGGAAGGGGACTTGTCAGGACCTCTTACCTCTTGAGCTGGTGCTTTGAGGATGACTGGATCAGTTTTTGGTCTTTTCTGTCTAGTATTTTGTGACTCTATTGGGACAGCAGCTTTTTGGGCAATATTCTCCTTGACATTGTTTGCCTTTGACCTCAGATTGTATCTTTGTTGCTCATCAATTTGTAGAACAACCTCTTTGTCCCATCTTTGATTGTTTTGGTCCTGCAGCAATGATTCTTCGTAGGCAGCCAATGTCAAAAAGGCAGCACCGCCTTTATCTTCCATGCAATGAATTTCATCCTCTTCTTCAAACTGCTCCTCCTCCATGACTACGTTTTGGAAAGGAGCCTTAACCTTTTGTTCTTCATTTGCTTCTTTACCCCTCTGAATGATTCGTTATTGTTCATTTTCTCTTCTAAATGGATGTGGATTTTTTGGAGTAAATGTGTTTGGAAGCCTTACCTTCCCAGATTTCTACTCAACCTTCAGCTTAGATATCTCAGCAGCCAGTGACTCTATCATCTTAGTCATCTTGTCTAGTTTAGGTTCTGAAGATGAAGCAGAGGAAGAAGAAGCCTCACCTCTCCGCCTCCTTTTATCAGCATGACTTTTGAGCTTTTCTGTAGCCATAATATTATATTCCACCTCTAAAGTTGCATCTTGCATATCAGCTAAAGTGGCACATCTTCTTTCTCTCAATAGCAGGCAGAAATCAGAGTTGAAAGCAATGGCATAGGCAAGCTTGGCAGACATGGGGGTAGGCTTTACTTCAGCTGGTATCTTACTATACATACGATTGAATCTTTTATTAAAATCAAGCAAAGATTCTCCATTTTCCCTCTTGAGGTTTCCAAACTCAGTATGGTAATATAGTAAGTCTTTTTTACCCTCCCAGTGTTTCAAAAATACATCATCTAATGCTTCAATGTCTGTTATAGCCCTAGGGGCTAACTTTCTGAACCACTTTCTAGCCTCTCCACCAAGGCTTTGGACAAATACTCTCATCCACACATCGTCCTCACTGATATCTAGGTTATCAGCATAACTATAAAAAGATTCAAGGTGTTCTTCAGCTGTTACCCCCTCTATACCAGTGAACTTAGGCATGTATTTCTGGTATTCTCCTACAGGCATGGCATTCAAAGGAACAGGCAAGACCAAGGGTCCATATCTAGCAGCTATGATTCTTTCCATCCTTGTAGGTGCTTGCTAGCCTACAATGACTGGGCTAGGTGGAAGGATACTGACAAATTGAATGGTAGGGAGCAATGAAATAGATGACAGAGACAAAGGAATATGATGGACTATATGGGAGGTTTTCTTTGGACTAAGATCCAAAGGGGAACTGAAAGAACAAGGAGCTTTATGAATCTCTGAGGGTAGTTCTTCACTAACAATGTTAGGCTCTATATCTTCAAATTGTATATTCTCAACTATAGGCCCTTCTTGTAGAGATACATAAGGTTTTTTAGACTTACCTGATCTTGATGTTCCTCTCTGTGATGTTTTCTTCGGCTTAACAATCTTCTCAGGGTCAAGCACTAGGTCAGCTAGTGATTTCTGAGGATTTCTCCGGGTATGCCTCACAAACTGAGCCAAAACTATAATGTGGAGTCACCACTAGGTTGGTTCTCTAGTAGAGTCACCAAATAGATGATTACAACCAAAAATGTTTCCAGGATTTGGCTATCATCAAAGCTGGAATTGTGTCGTTGTCCCAAGGAAGCTGAGCTTCAATCTCCTCTCCCTGACAATGCGCCAATTAATGTTATCTCCCCAAGAAACTCTCCTAGGTTGTAGCTCGGAGATGCTCGAGACATTACTAATTCAACTTAATGTTGTAGATGGATGAATGGAAGGAATGATGCTTGTTCAAGCCAGATAACCACTCCTACTTTGCTTGACTCCAAACATGTGTGAACACCCCCAGGCTACAAGGCTTTAGACCACCAATTACTCACAGTTTAAGGATTGGGTGAATCTGGAGAATACTGACCACACCAGCAGATGCACAAGACCTTGTGATTGCCAGCTGCAACCAGTAAAGAGGTATGCAAATCTAACTCCCTAATACACAGACAGGATGACACCTCTCTGGCATTAAGTGAAAAGAAACCTGAATAACACTTTCACTGATACATACAAGATTTTAACACAGAGGTAGGATGATAGCTCCTCTAATGCTAAACATCAAGAGTTCAGGAGAACTACATAACAGGCACAACCTAGAAAAGAATAGGAATGGAAAGTGAGAAATTAACAGCAAAAGAAGCTTGTATTAGCTGAAAATGAAGACGAGACGCTACAAGTGTCAAAGCAGTTACAATCTCCAGAAGTTGAACCTTACATCAAAACAACAACCATCAACCCTGATTACATCTTGTCTCTAGGTATATATAGAGTTTGAATTACAAAGGCACTCGGCCATTCTAGATATGGAGGGGTCATAATTGACCACCAAACGCTTTAACTACTTGATGGAGTCTCTAGTGCAATTTGCCTGCTTTAATGAATAAATCCGATCTTCTCAGGTGCTCTGCTATCCTTGCAGGCAGGTGGAGTGTCGTGTGGAATGGAATCCCATAACTGTTAGATAAACTTGCTTGATCAAGCTTTGTCCTTTCCTTCTCAGCCCTACTGTCTCTTGAATGTGGTTGTTGAGGAACTGTTGCAATCAATACCGGAGACTGGTTATCTTCATCCTTCGGGAGCACAGAACAATCAAAAGTCGCGTACTGCATGGTAGGTGGATGAACTAGACAAAGGAACAAGACTGGTCGTCAAATTGAAGAGATGGATGGCGGGTATGGCTTAGCGGGGAGTACCAAGAGATACGGAAGCGGAGTGAACGCAGGTCGTTGGATCTCGGGCAGACAGATCCAATGGTCATCAGGCGGAGGAGACGCACGGGAGTTAACGTGTGGGAACGGTGGTTTCAGCAGAAGGCGATATTGATCGCACCGCTTTCAGACGATGGGTGGTAAATGTACAAGGGCGCGTGATACCATTCAGATGGTGACACGTGGCAGTGGGGAAACATGAAAACCACTTTTCATCATGAGTTAATGCACTGTTATTTCATGGGCACGAGGACAGCGAGCGTCGTCCGATCGTAGTGTAGGTGATCGGATGGTGGGGAAACAAACGGGTAGGTTTTTCATTAAATGCGGCAGGGGAACCGTTGGATCAAGATGAGGCGATCGACGGCTATGATAAAAAGGTGGCTATGGGTTACTGAGGTGCAAGGTCACGTGATCATGGTTGTATGGGGGTTTAGGCTTTAGCACTCGGGCTTAAGAGAAAAGTTCTTTTATGTGATTTTTTAACAAGAAGCCCAAGAAATGAAGGTGAGAAGAGGATGAGTGAGGTGAAGGGGAAGGTGAGAATAACTGGTGTAGGCCTCCTCTGAGCAAAACCAAGGACCGAGCCTGCTTCTACTCCTCGAATATTAGCAACATGTAGCAGAACTAACAGTGCCCATACCATGGATCTTTTTATATAGTCTTCATCATTCGGATGGTTGCATCCATGTTGTTGATTCATGTCTTAATCTCAAATATTTATATGTATACACGTCCTGGATTTGCAAGTCTCCTGATAGTGTACATCCTCGTCCTTTCCAAATGCTGGTAAAGCATTTCTTGTCAGGACTCATATAAAGTTTGAATTACAAAGGCACTCGGTCATTCTAGATATGGAGGGGTCATAATTGACCACCAAACGCTTTAACTACTTAATGGATTCTCTAGTGCAATTTGCCTGCTTTAATGAATAAATCCAATCTTCTCAAGTGCTCTGTTGTCTTCGCGGGCAGGTGGAGTGTCGTGTGGAATGGAGTCCCATAACTGTTAGATACACTTGCTTGATCGAGCTATGCCCTTTCCTTCTCGGCCCTACTGTCTCCTGAATGTGGTTGTTGAGGAACTATTGCAATCAATACCAAAGACTGGTTATCTTCGTCCTTTGGGGGCACGGAACAATCAAAAGTCGCGTACTGCATGGCAGGTGGACAAACTAGACAGAGTAACAAGACTGGCCATCAGATTGAGCAGATGGATGGGAGGTATGGCTTAGCAGGGAGTACCAGGAGATAGGGACGTGGAGTGAACACAGGTCGTTGGATCTCGGGCCGACAGATCCAATGGTCATCGAGCGGAGGAGACACGTGGGAGTTAACGTGTGGGAATGGCAGTTTTGGCGGCAGGCAGTATTGATTGCACTTCTTTTGGACAATGGGCGGTAAACGTACAAGGGCACGCGATACCATTCAGATGGTGACACGTGGCGACAGGGAAACACGAAAATCACTTTTCATCGCAAGTTAACGCGTTGTTATTTCACGGACGCGGGGAGAGCGAACACCGTCCAATCGTAGCAGAGGTGATCAGACGGTGGGGAAACAAACGAGCAGGTTGTTCATTGAATGCGGTAGGGGAACCATTGGATCGAGATGCGGTGGTCGACAACTATGATAAAAAGGCTGCTATGGGTTATGGAGGCACGAGGTCACGTGATCATGGTTGTATGGGGGTTTAGGCTTTAGCGCTCAAGCTTAAGAGAAAAAGTTCTTTTATGTGATTTTTTAACAAGAAGCCTGAGAAATGAAGGTGAAAAGAGGATGAGTGAGGTGAAGGGTAAGGTGAGAATAACTAGTGTAGGCCTCCTCTAAGCAAAACCAAGGACCGATCCTACTTCTGCTCCTCGAATATTAGCAACATGTAGCAAAACTAACAATGCCCATACCATGGATATTTTTATATAGTCTTCATCATTCGGATGGTTGCATCCATGTTGTGGATTCATGTCTTAATCTCAAATATTTATATGAATACGCGTCCTGGATTTGCAGGTCTCCTGACAGTGTACGTCCTCGTCCTTTCCAAACGCTGGTAAAGCATTTCAGCCATCACTCCTCATTCTGCCTTCATGCTTTAGGGGGCATCTGTTACATAGTATTTTTTCACAACACCTGCACTTCCCTGTGACATACCCTGAAGTGCCCGAAACATGATCATTATACAGTATACTCATCAATGTATGTAGCTTAGATCCCTCCTTTAACTTTAACTGGAAAAATCTAGAGCTTTCCCTAAAGATATAGCTCATATGAGAATCATCGCCCTTATGAACCTCAAAATCATGATGATCGCTTGCTGCACCTTGTTAATCCAATGATGGCATCACTATATTCTATATCATACTTGTTTTTGGCTTGAGGGGGCCTTACCAAGGTTCAGCATTAAACAGCCAAACAAATCCCTACACTACTGGCCCTTTCGGCATCAACCCGTGGAGCGTGGAGCGCAGACCGAACTCTCACCCAAAGCAATATGGGGGGATGTTGGAACCAAGTTTCCACACCCTGACATGGTTTTGATGTCGTTTACTTCCTTCTATCCCTACCTTCACATAGTTTACTTCTCTCTAGGGCTGCAAGATGAGCCCTCTATTCCAACCTTCAGTACCTCCGCGTAAGGATATGATCGACCTTTGTGCAGCACTAACCTTTTCCTGAGGTATTTTCACGCTGCTATCGCAGCGTGCCGTGCAAATTCCCCAATTAATCTAAGGGACTTTATTATCTTAACAAATATTTAAATTTAATACCGCGTAAACAGATATTCCTAAATGCGTCCAATTATTCAATATTATGGCAATCATTCGTGCATCTTATAAGCACAATAAAGGAAATTCATACATAAACTATCTAGTTGCATCAACAAAACAAAGAAAAAGAAATTGTAGAATATCTCTCTTTATTAATATCTTCCAAGTGTTTACAGACTCTGTCCACCCTGCGCACAAAGTTGCAGGGGTCCGCACACTCAGCTGCGGACTTCTACCCTAGGCCTCTATGCACTCAGTTGTAGAGCCTCTACATACACTACAACCCAAGACTTAGACTTCTTTATCCAAAGCTATGACTCTCTTACATGGTGTGTCTCTCTAACTAATTAGATCTTAACCCTTTTTATACAATCCCATGGTCCACGGACCATGGGTAGATCTCTTACTATCGACTTTACTTTACAAAACTAAGGGCGGACTACCCTTTTTGACCCATGACACCTTCGTGCTCTGCGACCACAAAATGTGGAGTCTTTACATTTTTATTAAAAAATTTAACTCAAACATGGGCTTTTAGCCCCAAAACTGCCCTTGGGGGATCCCACTCCCAATAGGCCCCCAACACAAACATCATGACTCACCCTCAAGTCACTCAGTAAGCACAAGGATCCTTGCAAGAAGCTCATCTAGCTCAACATGGATGATCGTTACCTCAGCTGTGCACTAAGATGCCACCTGCCTCACATCTTCCACTATCTTCTCGGTCAATGCTCCTATGTTGTCAGCCTGAAGCTTTTGCTGCGTTGCTTGCAAAGTCGCAAGCTTGCCTTCAATATGTCTTGTGACTACGTAAGCTTCCTCTAGCCAAGGCTTTAGTCATGAGTTCAACGTTGCTTCCTTATGCAGCATTGCATCCATTTGTTCCATCAGCTACTTAGGCTCTTACAGCTTGGCTAGCCTCTATGTTAGCGCAATGGTTCGTGTTGTGCCCTTAACTTCATCGTAGAGTTGTGCCCTTAACTGCACTCTCCACTGCCGCAACTGCTTTTGTGACAGTGGCCACCCACTGTTCCTTTACCACTGGTGGTGTTGAAGGTTAGGCCCTCAACTGAAGCTCTGTAATCTGCAGGTTCAACTCCAGTTGAACTTGTGCCATCTCAATCTGAGTGTCATGCACCCCTATGGAAAACTTTCGGATGGGGACCTCGACTGGCTCCTCCTCTAGAATGACCAACTCTAGGACCATTTTGCATAACTCCTCCAAAACCTACATAATCTTGTTGCTCTGATTGATCACCTCGACCTCAAAGGTGATGGAAACATTTCTCTATAGGGACATCTGTTCATTGTTGTTATGTTGTTCGCTAATCACCTGGTGGGCGTTGTGCTCACGAGCCCTCATCTCTGCAATTACTCCATCCTGCAAGAGGTAGAGTGCTTCGCGCAGAATCGCTACCAGGTTCAGCCTAAATCCCTTCAAGGCACTAACAATGGGCCTGTTAGTCTCGATTTCCGTGGTCAGTGCCCCATATGACAGCACTATCGCACTGGAAGCATTCATGCGCAGCATATCGGCAGCCTCTGAAATGTCGATAACAAAGCTGGTAGACACTGTTCCAGCTTGCGACGCATGGGTTTGCAACTCCTGCAACTCGATTTGGATGGCCCCTAGGATGATCTGCTATTTTTTCTCGAATTGCTGCAGGGCCATTGCGGTGACATCTCTGACTATGTCACCCATATCGTGTAAGTCACCCTTCGTCAATGTGATAGGGTCCAATGAAGTCTTGGTCACATTGGATTTCTTTCTGTACCCTCCCTTATCTAGCTCTATTGGGTGCTTAACGCAGGCGGACGTTTCTTGAGGGTCCGCACCATGCTACTCTATTTCTTCTTCTTCAATCGCAGGTGAAAGTGACCACGTACCTTTGTCAAACCCCGCTCTGTGCCACCTGCCTATTTTCCTTCCTCCTTTCCTTCCTACTTTGACTGGGCCTTTTCAGTGGCCTCCTTTTTCCTCTTCTTGACCAGCTGCGCCATCTTCAACTTGGCCTCCTCCTTCTTCTTCTGCAAAGCGAGCTTTCTTCCACCAACCACCAAGTTGGTGGTAGTGTGCCACTCCACTGGCCATTGATCAAGCACTTCACCAATGGCATCATTATTGGCCAGAGATGGCAAGTTTTACCACTTCTGTGTAGGATCCTTCCATTCCCTAATTGATACTCGATGGAAAGTTGCTTTGAACTCGGCATAGCTCTACAGGTTAGCGCACACCGTGGGTGACAATCGTGGCTTGTGATTGATGGCTATCCTAATATTAATTTCCATCAAGATCCAAAAGATCTTGTTGTCCCAAACTCATTCCGCGTCCTTGGTCACCCACAACGAAGCGTATGTCGCTTCTTCAGGAAGGTCTGGTGCGACCGAAGGGAACTGGATGTCTTTTGGTAGCTCCCATGCTACCATCACAATTGACAGCAAGAGCCACGCGTAGTGGAATGTCTTGCTGAGCTCTTGTGCTTTGCAACAATTCATAAGGAACTCTCTGTGAAGGTAGTCTGACCAGTTAAACTGGACTCCTTCTGCGCATTGTTGTGTGAGTGCGACGACAGGCTCCAACACCTCATCGACGCGGCACTTCCACATCACCTTCCCTACAAGGATCTGTGTGCTACCTTCACAACAGGATCACAGATGCTAGAGATAGCGTACTTGTGTGACTTCTTCACCAACTTGAATTTCTCCTTCATTGACTCTACGAGAGCCTGTTCGCCACCCTTGCTGCCAAAGATCATTGATGGATTCTGGCCTATATACAACATGCACGTTATTCAATGAATCAACCTATCTGTGATGGGTATCAACTCTTCCAGCCATAGACACCCATCATGTACCAAGCACAGCAGCTGCCTGATGACCAAAACTATCACTGGGGTGCGGTTATAGTGTGACACCCAGAGCAGGTTGAGAAACCGTGCCTTCTCTACTCCCCTGAGCCACTTTCGCGACTCCAATACTATCATCCCCATATTCATGTCTATGATGTGGCACATCAGCTGCTCGATCGCCAGGTGTGGGAACTTCTTGTGGTCCACCAAGTCCTAGTCTTCAAGCTTCAGTATCGGCACCCTTGCCAAATTCAGACTGTCGAAAGAAATTTCATCCCATAGTAGAGGGGTTTGTAGGGGACATACTGTGTAATAGGATCCGCACCCTAAGCTTCAACCTCCTCTACTTCTAGTCCAACATCCTCATCATCCCTTGGGATGTCTTTGATATCCTCCTCCTCTGCTTCTAGGTTTATAGCCTTGCCATTTTTTTAGGCAGTGGGCTTTCGTGGGTTTCTCCTTGGCGATATGCGTACGGTATGGCAGGCTACTTGCCCTTTTTCTCTTTCACGGTCTCCTTTGTTTGGATTGACTTTGGTCTCTACGTTCTTGGGGATTTAGGGACCTCTGCCAATACTTCAGCCACTTCCTGAGCAGTTACTCTTGCCTCTCTTTCTATTTCATGTGTTGGATCCTCTACTACTTGTTCGGTATTTATAACTTCAGGGGATGTTGACATGATCTAGTGCAAGAATTCCCGTGTGTCCATTGGAAAAGTCTCAAATACCCTAGAAGCTATCACAAGCTCGTATTTCTCACGATTCATAGCTGCCTGAGAGCTCAACAACTTAATTCTCAAAATGCCAAGTGTTTCTTGTTGGACAGACACTTGTAATTTATACGGCATTTTGAATTCACTTCTATCGTCTAGTCATGAATAGTGGCTATAATTGTCACTTTCTAGCTAACATGTGTGATTTATCCCTGGGTATCACAGCTCCCTCTGCATTGTCGCAGACCTAGTGACACTTCCTTGCTTCGGACCATCCAGTAATCGCGCATCTCCCCAACCTGAGCAGAGTAGTTTATAGTCCCGCACCTCCTTTCAGCTGCCTGGAGTGCTAAGATTATGCCACCTGCATCTAGTCACATGGCCGGATCGTTGGTGTATGGATTCACCTTTCCTGGGAAGGGTTCTCCATTTAATTTGACCAACTGTACAACTCCTCCATTGGTAATTTCCTTAATGACATAGGGCCCTAACCAGTGCATCCTCAATTTCCCTGGAAATTTATCAAACTTACTATCATATAGAAAAACCAGGTCATTTACCTTAAATGTGTGCAGCTTAATATGTCGATCATGCCATGCCTTCTCACGCTGCTTTTGGACCTGTTGGTGAAATCCAAGTAAAAATCTTTCTTCCTCTAGTTCACCCAACTATGCGAGCCTCTCCTCTAGGGCTCCGCAATCAGTCATACCTGTGAGTGTTTCTATGCTTAGAATAGGCACAATATACTCCGTATTCATTACCGCTTCAACCCCATAGACGAGCCTAAAGGGGGTTTGTCCAATCAACTTCTTGCATCTCATTCGATAAACCCATAATACTACAGGTATGCGCAAGTCCCAATCACTTTGTTGAGCATTGAAAACCTTGGTCAGCCTATTTTCAAGAACTTTGTTGAACACCTCCACTATCCCATTAGCCTGTGGGTGATAAGGTGTGCTCTTCTAGTGGTATCCCTGAAATTCCTCCATGAGCGCACTGATCGTCTTATTTAGGAAGTGCGTACCACAATCTCTCATCAAGATCTTTGGAAATCCAAATTGCGTCAATACATGCTCAAAGAGGAATTTTGCAGCAGTCGTGCCTGTGCAATCCTTCACAGGCTATGCCTCCACCCAACGAGTCAAATACTCTGTCGCAGTGATAATATACCTTGCTCTTGTCTTTCCTTATGGATGAATGGGTCCTACAAAATATATCACCCACTTTTCAAAGGGTTGCAATGTCATCTGATGATTCAAAGGAATCTCATCCCTCCGTGATGGCCTGCTAGTCCTTTGACAGACATCACACGCCTTGCAATACACTTTTGAGTACTGATGGAGGGTTGGCGACCACAACCATGTGCGTAGAATCTTTTGCACAACTGCTCTTCCTGCATAATTTCCTCCCGCGGCACCCCCATGATCCTCTGTGAGGATGTTTCTTATTTTGAACTGAGGTACATACTATCACACTATCTCATCAAAGCCCATCTTGTACAGATGTCCAGCAATGACAGAGAAATCTATCGTGAACACCACTAATTCCTTCTTTTGTTGGACAGTGTATCCTTTCAATGCAGTTCTTGTTGTTAGGAAATCTATTATATCCTCAAAATTACCATCCAGGAAGCACACTGCAAATAGTTGTGCATCAGGAAATCCTTCTTCCAAGTTAGTGGGTTCCTCCCCTGTTTCTATGCACGATAGATGGTCTGGGCCCACGTTCAATCATCCAGGCTTCACAAAAACTTCAAAATCATACTCCTGGAGCAATAAGAGACACCTGCAGATTCTCCCCCCCAACACAAGCTTATTGACCAGGTACTTCAACATGAAGTGATTTGTATACATCTTAAAATGGCCTCCCAATAAGTAGTGCCTATACTTTGGGGGCACATACACCATAGCTAGCCCTTTGCGCCTAGTGGTGGAATATTTCTTCTATGCTTTGGATATTCTTTGGCACACGAACACGATAGGATGGTCCAAGCCTTCTCTACCAGCCTCTGTTAGTATTGCTCCAAGTGCTATACATGACGCATCGACATGCAAATGAAACTCTCTCTTCCAATCTAGGAAAAATAGGATCGGCGTGATGACCATGTTTTCTTTAAATATATCCAAGCTCTTATTACAGTCATCGTCCCAACATAATGTGACATCCTTCTTCAACAATTTCTCCATAGGCGCAGTGATCTAGCCATAGCCTTTCATAAACTTTTTGTAATATCTTGTATGTCCTAGGGTAGTGCACAGCTGCTTCACACTCCTTGGTCCTTCCAAGTTCAATATCACTACTATCTTCATGGGATCTACCATCAGTCCCTGTCTACAAACCAGATGCCCCAACAGGTTCCCAAAAGGAACACAAAGCAGACACTTCTTGAGATTGAGCGCGATCTGGTATTTTCGACAGGTATCCAGCATTAGGTGCAAGCTTACTACATGGCACTTAACCAGCCCAAACACAGTCCAATCATCAAAATATACCTCCAGGATCTTATGAATAAATTCCTTGAACGCAGCAACAATTACGCGCAAGAATATCACAGGCGCATTCTTCAATCTAAAGGCATTACAGTGTATTGAAAACAACCCCACTCAGTCGCAAAGGTTGTCTTGCTTCTATCCTCCAGCGCGATTTTGAGCTGGTGGTACCCAAAGAACCCATTACTGAAGGAATATGCTTCCCAACCACCTACATTGTCCAACACTTCATCAGTGAATGGAGTCAGGAAAGGATCATGTACACAAGCATCATTCAGTTTCCTAGGATCCATGCATACGCTTATCTCATCCTTCTGTTTTTTCTCTTGCACCACAGTTGGGCTTATCTAGTCAGATTCTTCCACAGGCTCAATGATGCCTGCCACGAGCATCTTGTCTAGCTTTAAGCGGACCTTCTCCTTATATTTTGGATTGAGACGGTAAGGTCGTTTCTTAACTGGCTTCGCATCGGTCTTCAATTTAATCTTCATCATACCTAGGTCTCTGATTATCCCCTTTAGATTTGTAAACTTGTTAGGGAATAGATCATTGTATTCATGGAGCAATTAAGCGACCTTATCTATTGTCGCGTCGTCCCAGTAGTCTCCAATCTTCACGAATTTAGGTTTTGCCTCCGTACCATTGTTCACTTGTTTCATTTTCAACGGCGGGGTTATGTCAGGGTTCTCAATCTGTGGTCCTTTAACCTCACGGTGACCTTCTGTTTCCAGAATGTTAATTTTCCACGGATCCTCATCTTCTTCTTCAATAGTCACATTATAACACTCCAACATGTGACTGAGTTGAGTAGCCCACTCAGGTTGAACCAAGTCCAAAGGATCCTCTAGTATCCGAAAGATAGCTTCTTTCACTTCTTGTAGTGCCTCATCAATACAGTCAAACCCGTCTTCAAAATTAAATGTCATCAAAAATCTCTTGTGCAAAACATCCCATTCACCTATACCATGGTGGAGCTCTGTTCCTACGTACCAATTCATTGGGACAACATCCAGGGTATGAAAGAACAAGTGCACCCACTCAGGTTGGGGCTTTTCTCCATAAGCCTAGGTCCGTTTGGCCAAATGCGTGCATAGGTCATCCTTCCCATCATACTTGTCTGTCATTTGCATCTTAGGCTTCCCAAATCATGTTCCCATCATCCTCCTACATTTGTTCCAATCATCAAAGCTTCCTTTATGCGTACCCCATCATCTTGCAGGCGTAGAGCACAGTGCCCAGTCTTACGCCTGGAATCGCTGCTTTTCTGGTATCTCCCTTTCAAATGCATCCAAAAATATATCTAGCTCATTCAAGCCATCATAAGTAGGTAGGTTTCTTACCTCTAAGGACACATAGCGTAGGGATCAAGTCATCATATTGCAATTTAGTGTAGTTACTTCATGTAACCAATTCTACCAGCATTCCATCTCTTCATTGGAGTTTGAAGTGCAGGAACTCTCATGATCCCAAGTAATCCATCTATCTGCGATGGGATTCACCCAATCTTAGTCTTGTGCCATTATCTTATAGATACAGTCTAGATCGTCATCACTTTCATAATCGTGAACTGGTTCTGTATAGCATGATTCATCAGCCGAATCTAGGGGTATTGTTACGCGCAGTGATTTCTTCTTGAAATCATCTTCTGCTTATTTAGATTGATTACCCTGTTCATATCGGTAGCCCAGTCAATTCCCAAGAGCGCAGGATAGGGATTGTTGTCATCCACTATCTCTATTACTTCAAAGTCAACCAGCGTGCTTGCACCCTCAATATCCACGATCACCCCGTACAGCTACCCCATGTGGATGATCTTCTGTTGATTCACCATCCTTAGCTGAATCATAGACCATTGCAGTGCAAGTCTCCCCATTCTTTCCCAAGTCTTCTTTGGTAGGACATTCACGTTTAACATGAGGTCCAAAATAACCTATTCCATCTCATACTCTCCTATCTATGCGGTCAGTCTCATCTCCCGTCCCGTCCTTGTTTTATGTTTGCAAATCTTTCGTACTATGCATGGCTCACCTGACACGGTTGTGAGCATAGAGGGGTCCATCTCCTTCTTAGGCTTATCCTTACCTCCTTAGGTGTGTGCCTCAGCGAAGCTCTTCTTAGCTTCCATGAAGGTTTCATGTGCACACTCCAAATCGAACTCAGCCTCCTTCGTTGAAGCCTTGCGGACCCATGCACTGTCTTCTAGCTATTTTCCTTTGTCATCTCCTGTCGCAATCCCACTCCTAAGCACTATATTTACATTTAGATCTTATTCACACAGCTCAGACCTCATCATTTGCAAGTTCTAAGTCAGCAGAGGTGGTAGCGCCCCTTTGTCATGTATCCTAGCTATCAGCATAGGATAGTCTTCAATTTCATGATCAAACAGCGTGCAATACTTGCACGATGGATACGTTGAATTAGTGCAATCGTGGGCATAGTGTCCTGGTCCTCCACAATTATAGCAAATCAAATGTCCTCGACCTCTGCCAGGCCCTCCTCTGCCTCAGCCTCATCCGTGTCCCTGAAATCTTGTCTGCTCCATCGTTGCGCTCTGGTTAGGGGGCCCATTTCAACCTAAACCCTACAGGAGGGAGTTCTATCCATCATCAATTCATAACTTCTACAATTACACTCATCATTCCCTACCGATCTACAAAAGTTGTAGAACATCTGTTGCGGTGTCTATACATACTTCTATAGCAAATGACAGTTATCCGTGGAATATTTCCCTGCTACCTGATAGATAGTGCACCAAAGTGCAGGCCCTGCGCTTGGTTCTGCTTAAGCTTCCACCCTCAAAGGCATCGGTCCTCTTCCTGTAATATAGTTCGCAAAGACCAAGCAATGGTCCTTGGCATGCCCCTGACTTTTTCATTTCAAGCACCAAACCTTCTCACGCACTTCTGGTCGAACCGTCCTGTCTTGCTTTAGAATTTGCATCTCAAGGCATAGATTTTTCAGTTGCGCATGGATTTGTTGAACCCCCAGGTTTGGGTCTTGCATCAGTGTTTCATGCAATGTCATCACAATCTCCAAGGCCTCTGCCTGAGTTGTTATCTTCTATTGTTATAGTGCGACCCTTAAGTGTGGGAGTAGCGAAGCCACAAACCACTTGCAATGTTGTCCGTCCGTCAAATTCATGTTGGCTTCTCGGATTGTACACTTCAACCTCTAATCTAGTTCCCAAGGCGTCTCTCTTGGTTGCACCACGATCTCCTCGAATCCCACAATCGACTACGCCTCAAATTTAGGCCTACTGAACTCTCTATTCAGTGCTATCTGGATGTCTGTCACTCCGGCATTCATGTTATCATTCGAGTACTTGATATACCAGGTTAGCGCGCGATCTTACAGGGCCTAACCAATGTCGCCTTCCTTATATGATCATTTGTAACACCTTGAGCTTCCCATACAGCTTTCACAACAAACCAGAATTGGTCCAGATCCTCATTTCCCAAGCCTTTGAACAAAGGCAGCTTTACTACATTTTCCATGCTGAACTGCAGTGGAGGTGAAGGTGGTACGAGTGAAGTTGGAGGTGATGGTGGTGAAGTTGGAGGTGGTGTGGGCGGAGGTGGTATTCGTGGGAATCCTCGTCTTATTAACTGAATAGCACTTCATGGATAAACCCTCACTATCCCTTCCTCATCACCTCACGGAGGTGAAATTAATGGGCTATATTCAGGACCCTTGTTTCCTTCATTCTTGTAAATTTTTCCACTTCGCATAGTTTTGAACATCAAGTTAGCTACATAACCCATTTGTCACACAATAGCATTATAATCCAAGTATTCAAAGATTTCACGTACTTACCTCACGGTCCTTCGAAAAAGTACCGCTCCGCCTCGCCGTAGCTGACTGAGGTTTCGACCACAAATTTAGTCACAAATCTTCCTATGACATGATCGAGCAAATTATTGATAGCACTTATGATCTTGTCCTAAGATTCTTCCAATTTATGTATTAGCTCTGAGATCCAAACAATAGGACCATCAAGTTTCCACCTTCCTTGGCTATCTGCTAGCTTCGCGATCCACTCGTATAGCTCAATTAGGATGGAGCAGAAAATGATATTGTGGATCTCCTATATACAGGTATTTGTCCAACCACTGCTCCTTTGTCAGTCGTGGTTTTCGGTTTTCCTGTGCCGCGAATTAGTGGATATTCTTGTCCAACTAGTCTCTAGTCTCTTTCTTAGTTGGATTCCAGTGATACGACGTCACACATCTCTAATGTAGATTCCAGTCCCGGCAACAGAACCATTTGTTGGCTTGAGGGGGCCTGACCCAGGTTCAGCGTTAAATAGCCAAATAAATCCCTACATTACTGGCCCTTTCAGCATTAGCCCGTAGAGCGCAAACCGAAGTCTCACCCGAAGCAGTATGGGGGGATGCTGGAACCAAGTTTTCGCACCCTAAGATAGTTGTGATTTCGTTTAGTTCCCTCTATCCCTACCTTCATACAGGTCTCTTCGCTTTAGGGCTACGAGATGAGCCCTCTATTCCAACCTTAAGTACCTTCGTGAAAGGATACGATCGACCTTTACGCAACCCTAACCTGCTACTGAGGTAATTTTGCGCTGCTATGGCAACGTGTCGTGCAGATTCCCCAATTAATCTAAGGGACTTTCTTATCTTAACAAATATTTAAAGTTAATATCGCGTAAACAGATATTCGTAAATGTGTCCAATTATTCAATGTTATGGCAATCATTCTCGCATCTTATAAGCACAATAAAGGAAATTCATACATAAACTATCCAGATGCATCAACAGAACAAATACAAAGAAATTGTAGAATATCTCTCTTTTATTAATATCTTCCAAGTGCTTACAGACTCTATCCACCCTGGGCACACAGTTGCAGGGGTCTGCACACTCAGCTACGGACTTCTACACTAGGCCTTTGCGCACTCACCTGCAGAGCCTCTACCTACACTACAACCCAAGACTTAGACTTCTTGCTCCAAAGCTATGACTCTCTTACATGGTGTGTCTCTCTAACTACTTAGAGCTTAGATCTTTTTATACAATCCCATGGGTAGATCTCTTACAACCAACTTTACTTTACAAAACTAAGGGCAAACTACCCTTTTTTACCCATGATACGTTTACGCTCCACGACCACAAAATGCGGAGTCTTTACATTTTTATTACAAAATTTAACTCAAACATCGGCTTTTAGCCCCAAAACTGCCCTTGGGGGATCCCGCTCCCAACACTCGCTATGGTCTCAAAAAGGAAGTTTTCCTAAAGAGGATGAGAAGCTTCATGATCTAGAAGCTTCCAGAGCGCCGACCTGGAGATGGTTTCGCATAGATGGGGTCGAATCCTCCTAATTTGACCTCTTGGTCTCATCCCTATGACTACCTCCTTAAGATGTGGACCTAATCCTATCTTTGGAAAAGGTATAACTCCCTCTCCCAGCCTATAAATTTCCCCTCTACCATTCCCAAATGGTTGATCTATGTCCATTTGCGCCCCTATGTTGAGCTTGTGCTTAGAGGTTATTCAAAAGACTTGGAGAAGGAGTGTTGGAGAGTTTCTTGGCTCGGACTTAGATTACCACTTGAGGAGAGCCTTTCAACATCAAGGCTATGGTTGTAATATTCCCCTTTATTCTTTAAATAATAATACAACTATTGGTTCATCTTCCCAATATATATGTTCATGTACATATTTGTTTGGCATTCCTTGATGAGCTAAATATATTATTATTGAATTTTCTATTGGTTTTGGCATGCTTTGTTGTCTCTTGGTTGTTTTTGTGGGTACATCAGCTCTGGAGGAAGCAGGAACAAGACCTTGACACAGGAAATTCTAGGATTTCAACAAAGGAAATCGAATTAGCATCAGAACAAGGTAGGCCTTATCTCTTGTTCTATTTTTCAATCATAATCTATGAAGATGTCTAGTTGATTGTCCTCTCAAGTTGCTAGACCCACTCATTGGGCTAGATGGATCATCTTTGTCCACAGAGGGGATTAACCTTGTCAACAGATAGTAGAAAGCATCAATGTAAAAATTGATGAAACGAACTTGCTAAATACCAAGAAGGAAAGAAAAATTCACACAGCTTTGAAGAACCAGAAGAGAAAGAACCAAAGCAAGAGGAATAAATAGAAGGATATGAACATCAAAAAGAGAAGTAATCAAAGGCAGAACAAGAAGAATTAGGTAATCAACAAGATTTTCGGACACCCCCAGGACACCTAAATGTTGGTATTAGAATCAACATAAACCAAAACAAATCATTGGGGATAAGAGTGTAGGAGTAGAAACCAGAAGAATAAAACAAGCACAAACACCATAGCAAGGGCATCTTTCATTATTGCCCACAATTGAACCAAGTAACTTTCAGGAAGCTGGAAATGTTGAAAATTGGATCAAGGTCATGGAATAATAATTAAATCAAATGGAGAAGAAAGAGGCATAGGAGCTTGTTCCAAGACCCAACAAAAGAAATGTGATTGGTACAAAATGGGTCTTTAACAACAAACAAAATGAAGATGGAAAGGTGACCAAAAATGAAGCAAGGCTAGTGTGTAAAGGATATGCCTAAGTTGAAGGGATATAGTTTGAAGTGGTAAGGGATAGGGTCGAATTAGGTTTGTTTTGAAGATCTAACACTATTGTCTATTGATGAGGTCGAACCCTATGGAGGAGACAAATTTCTAGAGGTTGAGTTATGCTAAGGAGGCCAAGTTCAAGGATCATTTGTTAAGGGAAGTTTTATTGCTAATAATGTCATCTTTTGGAAGTCAAGTGCCTATGTGAAGGACAAAGGAGTAGTTACCAAAAGGGCATACTTTCTTTTCGTGATATTGACTCTTGTACAAGCTTTGGTGTTGATATTAAATCAAGGAGTTGGTGCATCCTTTCCTTTTGGTTTTGATAAACCAGGGATTTGGCACTTCCTTTCAATTAGTGTTGATAAACTAGGGAGTTGGTGCTTCCTTTCAGTTGATGTTGATAAGCCAAGGAGTTGGTGCTTCCTTTCAGTTGGTGTTGATAAATTTGAATTTACTCTTTATATATATTAAGAAAATCATTATGTGGTTTTCATATAAATATTTGTGTTTTGTATATTTATGTTCTTTACTTTATACTTGTGGACACATTTACAAGTTTTTGAAGTTAAAAATGGTTAATATTGATTCAGCCCCCTTTGTATTGTTGAATATTTCAACACAAGGATGAAAATTTTGGATTAGTCAATAATGTCATCCATGCTACAACATCAATTCCTTTCTAGATAACGCATTATGTGATGTTACCCAACTTGAATTTTATGATGTTCTTTTAGAACAATTATATGTGAAAAAATTATGTTGTTTACATATAATATCCCCCCTATTTTACCCCTGCTATTTTAAATATAGTGGTGATGGACACTCCAACATGGAAAGAGCCATGACTAGTGGAAACCTAAATTGAATTATTGATATCAATTAATTAAAAAATTGTTATTTAACACAATTTAAGGTTGGACCAGCTTACAAATCCCTAATATGAGGAAAGATTGTCGGGTTTTTACTTGTTTCCCTAAAGACTCATAACCTTGCCCTGTTGAATTTAATACTAGCCCCTCTACAACTAGGAGAAATCGTCTCCTATTCTAATTGAGTCTATATTAAATACTACTAGGCCGAATTTTCTTAGTTGGTGGCTAGTTTGATTTAGAGTTGGAAGAATTGGAAATTGTTCATGCCTTGAAGTGCCAAGATGGTTGGGTGGTGCCCATCCCAAATTCCCTGCCACACTAAAGAGTTAATGTGTTGGAAATGGTAAATATGTCTATGATAGTTCCAACTTGGTTGTACCAAAAGGAAAAGAGGCAGTGTAGCAAAGTAGTATGAATTCCCATGCCCTCATAGAAAGGGGTATCTATTGATTTCACTCGATATCCCAAATTTCTTGGGTGCCAGTTCACTCATATTATTGTTGCCATTACTACTCATAAATCTCACTTAGACTACTTTCTAATTGCACCATCTCTCACTAAGAAGCACATAGACATCACCCACTGCATCCTTTTCCCTCTAGCACTAGTTATTCCCTAATTACATTGGTATCATTAGCCTAGAAGATAGAGGTTGAAGTAAAGCCATATGAGTGTTGATATTGTACTTGATTCTAGGTGTTCAAAATCTTCTAACAAGCCACCTACAATTTCCTCAAACCTAGGATTTGACTAGGGGTGGTTAGTTACAAGACAAATAGCAGTGTTGTTGGCCTATAGTTGGGAGGAGAGTGGAAGTCCCTCCTTCAATTCTCATTGAATCATTTAGATAAATTTTTTATGCTCTTTTGATTTTATGAATGAATGAGTTACAACTCAATATGATGGGAAATTCATGTATATATGCTTTTATGTAGTTTATGCCTAAATGTTTAGTTCCTTGATCCATCTACTTAGTGGATAATTAGCTGAGACGTCTACATATGTGTAATTTAGTATTCCCGTGTGTATTAATTAACTGAATATTTTATGGTTATTTTATTGTATGTGATATGTTTACTTGACTATGGCATGTGTTGAATAAAGATTAAGATTATGTTGTACATGTTTTGTGTTACTGGGCTAAAGAACTAGTATTTTATTTATGAATTAGTTGGATATTTCGGAAACTATACTTTATATATAAAATAATTTGATAATTTGAGATTTGTGATTAAACATGTATGACAACCTATATTTTCTCAAAATCCCTCTCATTGTCTAGTATTCATATATTATGTACTTTGCATGCCATACCTTATTTTCCATCATGGTGTATATATCAATTTTATTAACTAGTAATGAGTGTTTCACTCTATGATTAAAATTTGAGTGGTCAGTGTAAGCGACCACCACAATTGGGTAGTGTTTCATGGATAGCATATATGAATATAGCATGTGAAGAGTTAGTACATCTCAATCATCAGTTAAATTGATCAGTGTTTCATCTATATATATATATC
>APFE030428268.1:210104-220574 GCA_000404065.3 Pinus taeda
AGAGAGAGAGAGAGAGAGATAAGTTGGACCATGCCTCTTTGTTGGTCTCAACACTAGTAGGATTTGAGCAAACTTATGTTCCTCCATATAATCATGCTTTTTCAAGAGGGAATTCTTAAACAATTGATAATTAGGCATATAAGTAATTAACCAGTATTGTAGTTCAGTGACTTTCATAAGTAGTGTATAAATATAGTTGAGTTGTGAATAATGTAAAGCATACAGTTAATATGGTTATCTGTGCCTGAAATCAATGATGTAGATGGATATTGGTGGCCACCCACCTATTCCAATTGGACCCCCACCATTGTTTCTTTCAGTTTCGTTAATTGTAGCACAGTTTACTATTTTTGGTAGTCGGTTTGGGTCCCGGACTTCTAGAGCCATTTTGAGGCCCTAAACGATGCTTTTTTTTTTTGGAAAATAGGAAAAACCACAACATTTATTAATAGTTTGTAGTCAAAATTTGTAGTCCTCGGATAGATATTTCTAACGATGTATTTTACTCGTGAAACGGAGATCGTATGCCAAAGTTACGACCCTGGGAAGTTGATGTACCAATTTACCCCAACGAGGCCCACAGACTTTTGGTGCTTCATCTCATAGGTTTAGGCTTTTGGATTTTTAGGATTTTCCATTGTTTCTCAATAATAAATAGGCCTTTGAGCCTTATTGTAAAACAATTCAAAGGGAATGTAGTTTCCACATCTCTTCACAGAGATAAGATACCATCGCCTAATCTAGTTTATTTCCATTCTACATGTAAACAATTTTCAGTACTTTGTTATTAATGAATTTAAGTTTTATTTTCACTGTATCTATAATATTCTTAACCCAGAATATTCCTCAAACCCCATCAAAAACTCCAAACCAAATATGTGCAAATGATATAATAACCCAGAAGTGATAAAATAACAGTGGAACAACATATAATATGTAAATCATAAATATAAGCAGATACACAAGAAATGTAGCAAGAAATGCTAAGCCATTTATTATACTAAGCAATAAATGAGTACAAGAGGTGATTAGATAGATGGCACCTCGACTTACATAAGGCAAGTGAAGAAATACTCTCAGAATGACAAGAATGGCCTCTCTGCGTGGATGTTGTTGTTGTGTTGCTGTCGCTATGTTGATGCCTCGAAAATCGTTGCAACAACATTGGGGAAGCCACCCAGTCCGGACCTTAGTACAACTCCTTTTCCGTTTGGTATAGTGGCTCCGACTGGGGATAATGGGACCAGTTTCCCAGAAATAGATAAAGTGGGATGAATGAATGTTTTATAAGTAACACTAGTGATAGGCGAAAGACTAATACTTTTAACAAAAAATAAACAAATGGAACTATCCCGGGAATCTATTTAAGCTCTAAAGCGTAGCTTTTGATGCTCTATATCTGAAAGATAAACATATAGATGTCTGTATCCTTAAGACATAGATGTTGAATTATTTATGATTTCTGTGCTTAAATAGTTAAGCGCAGCGATTTAAAGCGATATTACTACACTTTACACATCTATATCATTAACATATACATGATTGAAAGTAAAGGCATATCATATAAACACCCAATAGTGGAATGAACAAGATTAGCCGTTATAGCGCATGCATACAATTAACGATAGAAAGATAATAACATAACAATTCATATACAAAGAATGACTTCAGACAAAGATAAAAGTACCATTTGAGCTGTAGGCCGATCTCAAATATCAATCGCTATGTATGGCTTTTCCTTTAACAAATAAGCATTCCTCAATCAACGACAATAGTGCACAATTGAATCAAGCAATTTCTCCATTAAAGTGAAAGCAACTGGCCGAGTTTCATAAAAGAATAAAGGCTGAAGCACAATAGTGCAAACTTCAGTCTGTTAAGTCTATTACAGAATTTTACGACCCTTTCTAAAGACATGAAAGGGTCTATAAATACTAAACTAATCTAAATATCTACAAAACCGAAATGCTAATTAATCTGATATCAATAACTTCTTGTTGCTATTTCTTCTGGCGATCTGAGGAGCTGGAGGATGACTCATTCTGTCAGCTATTTATCTTTGAACCTTAGTTGATTGATGGCAAGCATTGGCTCAATCTCACGAGGTTTGTTGATCCGTGAACTAAGCTGGGCAGCAAAGGTGGCATCTTGGATGTCGGGGATCATACATTGAACGGCATCGGTTAAGCATTTGAGGGCGGCTCTTTGTTCATGAGGCTTGATAAGGAAATGCCAATATGTTTCGATGCTTAAACTGTTAACCCCGGCGATTAACCTTCCTCTGTTTTCTAACTCTGGATAGCATGTTTGTTCCAATGTATTTGCTGTAGTTACCTTTCCGGGTGTACACTGGGAAAGAATGTTTGCTAGGTAGAGTGTATCATTAACTAAATCAATCAAATTGTTAGAAGTTAATTTGCACCTTGAGGCTGCCCTTTCTGCCTTCAATACATGTGTATGCCACTCTGTGAATAATATGTCTTTATGAACCTCAAGTATTCTTGGCAAATTGGAGTCTTTTCCCGACTTTGAATCTTGCCATTCAAGGTGTGTTGTGATAGCTTCATCGGCTTGATTCAATTCATCTCTTGCCTTTTCTACCTGCTCATTCACAGTTGTAGTTAACTCGCAGAGTGGTTTCGCTTGAGAGAGGTATTGAGCCAATAGTTTAACTTGTGCTATAAGCGCATTGTTGATTAACGTTGCCTCTTTTCTAAATTCCATTATCTGCGAGTCTCCTTTAACATTATCCAGCTGCGCTGTCATCTGGGCAATATGCTCATCCTTGGTATTTAATAATTGCTCATTCGCTGCTTTTAATTGCTCCAAAGCCTCCTTCAACTCATTCTGTTTCTGGATTGCTTCCTGATTGATGTTCTGTTTCTCCTCCTCCCATTGCTTAGCCAATTGGCTATTTATTTGTTGCTGTTCTTCTAATTGTGCCTCGGCTTGTGTTACCCTTTGTTTTATATCTGCCAACTCTTTTTGCAAAGTGGAAATTTCCTGGTCTTTAGTCTTTAATAAAAGACTTACCTCCGATGCCTTGTTGATAGTAGCAGCTGAATAAGCTCCAGCATACTGTGACAGTTTGGTTAGATCATCGGAGGGATCCAGTTTCTCCCTCCACACTACATTGCCCATGACTGTTTGTTCGAGAAAGATGGAAGGTTGATCAATCCTTTGTCTCTTTCTCGATCGCTTTACCACGGCTCTATGCTTTGGGCTGTAGAAGACATTCAAAGGAGGAATATCTTCCACTTGTAGAGTGACTTGGTCACTAGGACCTTTTGGAATTATTTCCACATCCTTTCTTTTTGGTGGGCCACTGGTTCCGCTCAAAGCCTGAGATGAGGTTTTATCCTGTACACTGTTGCTTTTAGGAGTATCTGTACTCTGTGAGTCTTTACCTCCACCGATAATGGTGCTGAAATGTTGCCATTCCTTTTGCAATTCAGGGTCTGTGACAACACCTTTATTAGTATCGGTGGTGGTTTGTTTAGACAGGGACTCCTTAAGCAGTTATTCTTGTTTTTCCCTCTCTCGCTGCTCCTGTTCCTTCTGCCTCATCTCTGCCTGTTCTCTTTCCTTCTGTCGTATTTCTGCCTGCTCTCTTTCCTTCTGGTGCTTCTCTGCTTGCTCTCGGTGCTGTCTATCTTCCTCTTCTTTTCTCAAGCGCTCTTGTTGTTCTCTCTTTAAGCGCGCTTGTTGTTCTTGCCTCATCTTTTCCTATTGATTTTTCTTTTGTCACTCCTTTTGCTCTTTATTATTGGTCTCTATTGTAGCAGGAGGTTCCTTTATCTGCTGTTGGCCAGGCTCGCTTGATGATGCTGTTTGGGCTGGCATTAATAAATCCAAAGGCAGAGTTTGCAACCTCTGTTCTCTGAGTTTATTAAACTCAATTAACCCTTCATCGTTATATCGCATCTTGGCGAGTTGTCTGGCCTGAAATATCTATTCGGCTGATTTGAAAATATCATCAAACATGTCTTCTTTATGATCGAATAATGCTAATTTAGCATGTTCCAAAGCAGCATAGGCCGTTCGCTTTGGGTCGAATGGCCTGTTTGGAAGTGTAGCAAGATTTAAAGCTTGAATCTTCATCGCTTCTTTTTCTGCATGTTTTAGATCATGCAGGGTGAAGACTCCACATCTGAAGGGGAAAGTAGGCCAACCCCTTTTCTTCTCCTTTTTAAGAGTCTGGGTGGTGCTTTCCGCTGTAATTTGGTAAGTAATCTCCCTTGCTAACCGTTTATCAGGGACATATAAAGGGAGGACATGAGGGTTGGCTTGGCTACCAAAGACTCTAATATAAGTGAAATATTCCTCTCCAAACCAACTACCCACCGCAGGCAAAAGAGGCTAGGTAGGATATCGTCGGAATAGGCTTATCAAAAATTGCATAATATACAGGAACCATGAAACCATTGCAAATCTGATACATGTGGTTTTTATAAGATGTTTTCCACATCTTGCGATGATAAATATGAATGGGCGAGGGATCCTGTACGGTCCACCTCCAGCCAAGAATAGGGAATTCAGAATTAAAACACAAAGTATCCAAGATATATGCACTGTAGTAGAACGGGGGAATTTTCCTCTCAGTGACTCTAGTTTTATTCCTAAAGTCACTAACAACTAATGCTAGCTTATCTGAAAGAATAGTGGCCCAATCCATAATAGTGCTGTTTACTGCCACTTCCATGAGAGGAACCATTTCAATGGTAAAAACGGCTGAGTCATGCAAACCCCACAATCTACACATCATTATACAGGCATAGCAATAAGGAGAACACAAAGAGGCGACTGAGTACTTACCGGAGGCTTCATGTTTGTGTTTATTTGGATTCTGCCTCCATCCCTTGATAGGTTCAGACTCGATCTCGTATTTGCTTGCAAATTGTTTCAGAAAGGCGCTATTATATATCTTCTCCGGCTTAGGCAAATTATACATTTGCCTCAGATCTTCAGGCTTAAATGACCCAAAAATTCTCCCATCCTTTGTGATGAAAGTTCTATCAGTGATGGGGATTTCTTCAATTGCCCATTTGACAACATCAGTATATGGGAGAATTTTCTCCCTTGCTGCAATTCTATGGAGGAAGGAATTTGCCAAATCCTTAAGAGAACATTCCGACTTTTTAGGTGAATCCGCAGTAGCTTCTTCTACTGTCTGTGTTGGTTTTTCGGCTTCTATCAAATCATAAGTTCCTTGCCAAGTTGTCCTGGCTAGGCCTGCGCATGTTGTGTCGGATATTAAGCCTTTTTTGCTATTTAGCGCCGATTGCCCTGCAGCTGGTGGATTTGAAGCACCTGCAACCTTCTTGGACTTTTTACCCATCATGTCTGAATCCTTTTGTAGAATTGTATTCTGCACAGAGAAGAGAATTCGGCATAACACAAAGATAACAGTAAAACTCAGAGTTGATAGCAAAATGTAAAAGATGAACGTTAATATATTTTGTTTTTATCAAACGGCGCGGAGACGATCTATAGGCAGATCTCAGGACAAGGATTCATTAAGTAACCGTATAGGGCCTGCCACCTTCTAAATGCCCATTATTCCCAAATTTGGTTGAAAATCTCTTAAAGCATGCAATGGGCGTATGGGTGGACGAGCGGGAGTGATTATGCCTTAATTATCAATAAATTGGGCTCTCTAATCACTTTAACGGCTTTTGCATTGAGAACCGTGCCTTATCGCATCGCATCGGAAGGGAGCGCATGAATGGCTTTAACAGTGACTTGAATATCGCCGATCGCCGATTGCGATATCGCATCGGCAAAAGGCATATATGCATTAAGGACGAGACAAGAGGATCGCCGATTGCCGATTGCGAAATCGCATCGGCGAAAAGGCATATGTGCATATGTTACAAAAATAGAGGAGCGGGGCCGATTGCGATATCGCCGATAGCTTTATCGCATCAGGGCTTTACCATGCAGTGTATTAGTGGTGCACATAAGGGGATTGCCAATTGCGATATCACCGATAGCTTTATCGCATCGAGGGAAGGCCATATGTCATTTGGTGTATTGTTTATGTTTTTTGCGATATGCGATCTTGCGATCGCTTTATCGCAAAAACCATATATTCGCTTTATTTCCGCTATTAAATGAATATTGCTTTTAAAGGTTTATGCGCAAAGTAAAGCGCTCCTTTGATTATCGGGTTTTTCGAAAGTAAAAGTTTTGATATCAATTTTATTTATAAAGGGACCCATTTCATATTTTAATGATGTTGTGAATAAAAATAATATGAAATGGGAGGTTGTTTGCAAAGCACAACAATTGGCGATTCACTGGAAGAACCAGTTATCTCTGGGAAAATCAAAAATACTTTAAAACTTTTTGAAAATAGAGTTCCAATTATAAAGAAAAATTCTGATATAACTAGGTATTTATGCATTCTGAATATCATAAAAGTAATTTTGCTAACTTCCTCCTTTTGCTAATTTAAAATTGATATATTTTAAGTTTCAAATAGGCCTTTGTTGGTTTATAATGATAAAAATAGAAACATCCTTCCAAATCAGCTTTTAGAGTAAACTCGCCTGTCATAGGTAGAGCCTCTGCTGCCAGCAAACGTTTATAGTCTCGACAGGGATACCTTTTAACCATGTAATTGTCCATTGTCCCATCCAATTAAGAGTATGATTATCAGAAAGAATTCAAGACATGCTTTCATATTTTGTTCATCTTTCTTTTTTCTGTTATTGACAAGATAAAAAGTCATTGTCCTGGTTTGGTGGCCAGCTATTGACAATGCCATTCACTGGTAGTAGTCTAACTGAACAAGCTAGCTCGTGATGAGACTCCTTGTCTTGAAATTTCAAGCCATTACCCTGTTTTGGTAGGCAGTAATGGTAATGTCAGTTAAGATATTTCCCTATGAACATGGTAAGAAGGCTTGTAATAAGACCTCTTATCTTTAATATCTTTATATTTTAGAATTACACTCTGAAAAATCATCATCTTTAATGAATGGGGTGGACAATTACTTCTTTGAGAATTGATGGATGATAGGTTAAGAGTTGAAGATACTGATATTGAATTGACTTCCATTTCTAATATTAATAACCTTTTGGGACCAATTTGAAAACAGAAAATAACTCTCATTACTCTTATGCTCTAAGGAGGAGTTTATCAAATTTAATTTGTGATTTCAGAATACATTGATACCTAATTTCCCAAAATTGTCCTTTTTGGTTGAAAGTTCTATTACTTGAAAGCAAATATTTATGATATTTCTATGAGACAACCTTTTCAAATATAGTGAAAGGTCAATGGAATATGCCTTCCAAACTTTATTTCCTAAAACCTACAAACTAAGAAAAATTCTATGGAACAAAAAGGGAGGAAGGGGTTTCACCCTTCTCAATGGAAGAACTTTTAGGATAGAGGCCATTTACAGGGAGAGACGTCCCTCAAAAACCTGTTAATCTGGCAAATAGAAAGGTTGAATGGCCTAATTTTCTCACAATTGAAATGGTCCAAGCAACAACTTTTGGAACTTGGTGTGTTTGGCCTTTGTCTCATGGGCTTTATCCCATTTCAGAACTAGATCGCCAACTTGGAATTGTTTTGACCCTGATGAAGCTGAATCAAAAGATGCTTTGATGATTTGCTGGTGTTTGGCATGGGTATCCTTGGCTTTTTCTCTTTCTTCTTCTAGTTTTAGGATTTGATCATATCTGAGCTGAATAGAAGAGGAGGGAGCTTCTTCAATGAATTGTACTAGGGCTAAAGATGGTAGAACGAGATTTGTAGGCAATATTGCTTCCTTTCCATATACAAGATTGAACGGAGAGGTTCCTATGGAAGCCTTCTGTGTTATCCTATCAGCCCATAATGCGAAGACTAAGGATTTATGCCAATTCCTATGATTTTGCTCTATAGTTCGTTTGATAATTTTGATCAGATTCTTGTTAGTTGATTCTGCCAAACCATTACCCTGAGGATAGTAATTAGCATAATATTTTAACTTAAATCCTCTTTTTATAGCAAAATCAATCATAGAATTGCCTGAGAAATAAGAAGCATTATCAAATACAAGAGCAGTTGGGACACCAAACCTGGTAATGATGAATTGATTAATGAATTCAATGATTGCTTCAGAATTTGTTGACTTCAAAGGGACTGCCTCAACCCACTTAGTGAAATAGTCAGTAGCAGTGAGAATGTACCTATGCTGCTTGGAAGAAGGTGGATTAATTTCCCCTATGATATCCAATCCCCATTGATCAAAGGGTTGTTCAATGTTAACTGGCTGTAAAGGGAAAGCTGATTTTCGTTGTCTTCCACCAGCAATTTGGCAGTTGAGGCATTTCCTTACATACTCATGGGTGTCTCTAAAAAGAGTTGGCCAATAGTATCCAGCATGAATAATCTTGTGAGCTGTTGTGTCAGCTCCAAAATGTCCTCCTGCTGGTCCATCATGTAACTCCTGCAACACCTTTTGAGCTTCAGTTTTCTCGAGGCATCTCAGCAAAATAGAATCATAATTTCTCTTAAAGAGTACATCATTAATAATTGTAAAAGTTTTTGCTTTTAACCTGATGGCTCTTTTGTTTTTGTAAGATAAATGATGAGGAGCATGACCATTTTTTAAATAAAATATCAAATCTACATATTGAGATTGAGAATCAGTGACATTTACCTGATTGATTTCTTCAGTTGGACTAGTGTCGCTTGATTCAGGAATGTTGGAAGCTCCTGCCAGTATCCTGCAAAAACCTTGGCCCCTAACAATCTTTGCTGGTCTAATCTCTAAATCATATTCTTGAAGCGCTGTAACCCAGTTTGCTCTTTTTTCACCCAATTCTTTTTGTAATAATAGTTGCCTAACAGCTGGGAAAGGAACTATCACTTTTGTGTGGGTTTTGAGGAGAAAGGGTCTATAATATTTGACTGCTTTAAACACAGCAAAAGCTTGTTTTTCTACATCAGAGTAATTCAATTTGGCACCCTGAAGATTTGAGCTAAAAAACGAGATAGGTGCCTCCAAATTGTGATCATTTAGTTGGGTAAGTACTGCTGCATATGAAGAATTAGATGCGATAGTATACAAGGTGAAAGGATTAGAGAAATTTGGAGTAATTAAGGAGGGGGCGTTGATAATGGATTGCTTTATCAAATCAAAAGCTTCTTTTTCTATTGATCCCCACTTAAAGACTGCATTTTTCCTAATCATTGCCTGAAGGGTCAAAATAATTTGAGAAAAATCAGGTACAAATCTTTTAACAAAATTAATCTGGCCAAGAAATGACTACATCGATTTTTTATTATGTGGGAATGGGATCTCAGAAATCTCTTTGATCCGATCAGGATCAATATAAATGCCATCCCTTGAAACTACAAAACCTAGGAGTTTCCCTTGATCAAGAGCAAAAAATGATTTTTTGGGGTTAAGAGAGATTCCATACCTTTTACACCTTTGAAAGATCTGGTTTAAGTCATGTAAGTGATTAGATCTCTCTTTAGAAAATACAGTTATGTCATCTAGGTAGACAACCACTGTTCGATTTATCAATCCCCTAAAAGCAATATCCATAGCTCTTTGGAAAGTCGCTCCTGCATTTATAAGTCCAAAAGGCATCTTTTGATAAGCGTATGTACCCCATTTTGTTCTAAATGTAGTTTTAAGCTGGTCATCTGGATGAACCATAACCTGGTTGTATCCTGAAAAACCATCTAGAAAAGACATCAATTCAGAACCTGCTACTGATTGGAGTACTTGTTCCATAGTAGGCAATGGGAAATTGTCTTTCAAACTTGCTCTGTTTAGATTCCTGAAATCAATACAAATTCGAATGTCACCATTCTTTTTCCTGACAGGTACCATATTAGAAACCCAATTGGAATGTCGGACTAGAAAGATAATCTTGGCTTTAAGGAGTTTGTTAAGCTCCGTCTTAATCTGGCTTTCCAAATTTGGGTGAATTTTCCTTAACTTCTGCTGAATGGGTTTTTGATCGGGAAGCATTGGAATTGTATGCTGGATAATAGATGTGTCATAAGTCTTTAAGTCATCATATTTCCAAGCAAAAATGTGTTTATTCTTTCTTAACAGTTTAACAAATGCTTCTTTCTCTTCTACAAAAAGTCCTGATCCTAAATTGACATTCTGAGGAGTCTGCTCAGTACCCAAATTTATCAATTCAAACCTTAGGGTAGGCCTTTGGATCTTTGTATTAGTTACAGGTTTAAACCTATCTTTTATATCATAAAGATCTTCAAGTTTTACCACAGGTTTGGGAATTGCATTTTCTTTAGGTAATTCTTTTATTTGAGAGTCATGCTCATCTTCTTCAATGATTTGGTTGTCATAGGACTTTTCAGAAGTTAAGAATTGTAGGATATCATTATCATGATTAAATACTCTCCAATTAGTGGTGTTATCAGGAATTGAAGGCCTGAAAATCAACTCTACAGAAAACCTATCAGGGATGTAGTCTTCTGAGGGTAGGAGCT
>APFE030428270.1:667-13879 GCA_000404065.3 Pinus taeda
TGCAAGGTAGTTGCATTGCTACCTATTGCAATAACCAGACTATCCCACGAATCTGGTAGAGAACACAATAAACTGATGCACTTATCTTCATATGAAATTTTAATATAAACAGATGCTAACCAACTTACCACAGTATTAAATGCGTTCAAATGCTCTGTCACCAAGTCTCCATCTTTCATCCTCAGGTAATACATCTTTTTCCACAGGAACAGTTTATTCACCAGAGACTTATATTGGTACAAAGTCCCTAACTTGTCCCACAAAGCCTTCACCATAGCTTCCCCTTGTACATTCAGCAATACTAAATCTGAGACACACAATCGTATTGTGTTGTTTGCCTTCTAATCCAACTTCTTCCATTTTTCATCGGACACTCCCGTTGGTTTAGTACCTAGATCTACCGCGATCCACTAATCTTTATCCACCAACAGATCCTCCATCTTGAGTTTCCACAACTCAAAACTTTGACCATTAAATTTCTCGATCTCTATCTTTCCACTGCTCACCATATTCCTTCACCACCAGAATCGATCTCGTAGATCTCCCACTGAACAGGGTCAACCACAAGCCCGAGCGAAACCCCTTAGCAACAAAGGCGTCCCCTTGAATCCAAAACTTCTCTGATACCAAATGTAGGTTTTAACCCCGTACAGAAATTACTTGCATACGAATTCTAAAACATACAAAATAAACAATGCGAGATCATAACACATAAACACATACACAGGGATTTTCCCCTAGATCCCAAAACCGGGACTACCAGCTTGATTTTTTATTATGCTCCTTTCAATGTTATAATACAAATTTATACATGCCAAAGCATCCAATACCATGGACTGAAAACAATCGTGTCCAAAAACATGTGCAAAAATCATGCACAAAACCATAGGTGGGTCCACGCATCCTAACATAGGGTCCAAAACCAAAATTTTCCGGGGTGCTTCTCTGGACCCCATAAAGTGGGGTTATGGGTACGCCTCAAACCCCCTATGACCCCCCCCCATTACACAATCAGCACAACGAAAGGGGGGCTCCGCCCCCCCTATAACCCCCCAGTTAACTACGTGGGCTAGTCGTGGAAAGAATATAACACAAACCAACATTTCTTGTATAATCTCTTATGTTAACAATTGCAGCTAAGGAATATTCCTAAAACTAATTGCAACTGCCCATATTTTTGTTTGGGTATCTTACTCCAAATAGTGTGAGATCTAATTGGGACTTCATACCAAGGAGACCCCCTTGGTTGACATATTCCCAACACCGTCAACAAAAGGTTATTTTAAAATCCATATTTTTTCTGATAGGAAAAATATTACTTTTTCACTCCTCAAATCTTCCCCCCACATCAAGGACTAGTAGGAAACTTACTATGAGCAGAGGGAGAAGGAGGAGCCCTCACTCTTTTTAGTTGTACCCTCTTGGAATTATTTCTGAGATTTCGTCAAGGAACAATATTACCCTGTCAGGAGCTATGACGATAAGTACAAAAATGGACCACACTACGGCAGGAAAGGGACCAAGATGTGCTAAAGTTCAAGAATATTTTCCACACAATACACATGAAGTTGGGTATCAACATAAATGAAATATGGTACTCAAGTACCATGGTTGTATATACAAATAAATCTAGGAATAAATGGAGTTCATGGACATCTCCTCGCTTGGAACAAAGTACCGATATATTATCAAGATCAAGCAGAAATTTACACAGAAGAGGTGAGTCTTTGGATTTATGAATCTAAAGTAGGGAAAAGGAACCTCACCTTTGAACTATAGAAGAAAGGATAGAACCAAGGTGTAGTGGCCTAGGATAACCCATCGAAGCCACAAGAAAATAATATTACCACGAAGATGAATAAGGACACGGGAAATTGGTGTGAGTTCGAAAAGAGCCCCACCCACAACACAAATGAGTGTCATGCCAAGAAGTCACTGGTTGTTGAGCTAAAAGCTTCAGAGTCTAATGCATGTTTCAACTCTGAACCAAAAACTAACAAGGGGAACAACAAGGAGAAGCAAATTATTGACACATAAACCATTTCCATCACCAAGTTCTAGAATATTAAGCTCGAAGATCCATAGGAGGGGGGGTGTCTCTTCCACTCACACATGTGGGTGAAGGGTTCCTCGCTGCAGTTCATTGTCGATAGTGGAAGCCAAAAGAACCTCATCTCAACAGATGTATTTAATAATATGGGTCTTTCAACCACACCACACCTACAATCATACATCATCAGGTTCCTCCACCAAGGACGAGATCTCCCCATCAGCCAACAATGCAGCTTTCCCTACAGCATCAAGCCCTTCACAAATGAGGCATTGTGTGATGTTTCTCCTATTGAATTTTGTGATGTTTTATTAGGAGAACCATACTTGTGGAAGTGGCATGTTGTGTATGAGTCCAAACCTTTTACTTTTATTATTACTTTGGGCAGAAAACTATGCAAGATACTAGTGGTAGCATTATCTACCACCATTTTTTTATCTCTGCTAAGCAATGCAGTAAGATCATCTCCTAGACCGGAAAATTTATTTTTCTTTCTTATTTTCTCTCAAAGTAAGGAGAATATTGTGGCCACGTCCATGGCCCATAGAAAGGGTTCCTTTATGCAACAGAAGCAAGTTGATAAGGTCCTTGAAGAGTACAAGGACATATTCTCCTCGCGCGTTCACTATCATGTTAATCATTAGATCAACCTGACCCTCAAAGCTCCTCGGCCCAATGGGCCAATATATTGTCCCTCTCTTCTAGAAAATGAGGAACTGAAGTAGTAGAACTAGGAGTTGCTATAAAAAGGACAAATCTGACCAATTTCCTCACCTTTTGGGAGCCCAATTGTACTCATACAGAAGAAGGATTAGACCTAGATACACTAATTAATTATCAGAAATTGAATAAAGTCATTGTCAAGAACATATACCTGATCCTCCAAATTTATGACCTTATTGAATAGCTCAAGTGTGGCAAGTACTTCAACAATATTTATTTGAACTTTTGTTATCACCAAGCTCCAATATAACCCACAGATGTATGTAAGACCATCTTCAAATCCAAGGAGGGCCTTCTTGGGAATTTGGTCATGTTCTTCAGGTTGGAAACTTCCCCTGCAAATTTTAGGAGTTTCATGCATGAAATCTTATGGCCATTAACTAACTCATTTTTGGTTGTATATCTAGATGACATCCACATCTTTAGAAAAAGTTGGGCAGAGCACTTGCAACATATATTTCAACAGGTCCTTCAAATCCTATAGCAGCACAAACTATGTGCCAACTTGGATAAATTATCCTTTGACATGAACCAAGTCTAGTATTTGGGATAGATCATGGATGAAAAAGTTGTACATGTGGATCCAACTAAGATCCAAGTCATTCGAGATTGGCCAACCCCAACAACTCTAATAGAGTTTTGCAAATTTTTGGGTGTCGCTAATTTCTACCAATGGTTCATGTTGGGATTCTCTCATATTACTTGGCCTTTGAGTCAAGTTATCAAGGGCAGAGTGAAAGAAAAAAAATTGTTCTGAGTTTCAATAGAAGGCATTCATTGAGCTGAAACACTGCATTTTCTCTACACCAGTACTCACGTTTCCAGACCTGCAATATCCATTTGAAATTGAGATAGTTGCCTCCAACTATGTTATTGGTGCAATTCTCACCCAGCAAGATCTAGTCCCCTATCACAGTGAGACACTCTCCAACACAATTTGGAAATAACCCACAGTGGAAGCATTCCATTCTAGGGAAGAAGACAATCATCCACATAGATCACTGACCTCTTCAGTTTATACAAACACAACAAAAGTTGCAGAATGATCGCAACTTTTGTGAATGATTTTTACTTGTTTAGATTAAGGTCTTCTTCATGTTAGATTATTAGTGTTATTCTTCATCAAAGAGTAACCAATGCATGAACAAAATAGACAAGAAACACAACAAGCAGGTTATTGGCCAGGGCCAAAACGTCTCTCTTTGAGAGGAAAACTTGCACAAATTTTTCTTATAGAGATTCCAATTGAATAATGCTAAGTCCAAGACCCTTGACCTATAAACCACTCCAAGACGAAGACGTTAGTTCTCTTCTCTTTTCTTATTCTCGATTCCTCTTCCTCTTCGACCTGCTTAACATTGATATCATCTCCTCAAATATCTATAGATGCACTAAAGATGGCACCGAGACATGTCAATGTAGTGTCTCCAAAATGTGACCTCTGCAACAACACTAAAACACAGTGATACAACACTAAACAATAGCTCCAAAATTTTGTTGTCTCTTCATCACTCCTCGCTGACCTACCTGAATTGTTCTCCCTTCTCTGTGATATGAATCTCATAGGGATCCAAATTCCCTTTACTATGAGACAACATTATACTGTAGTTTCCACAGAGATATCTTGCCACTACACATCCAAAAACACAGAGATGTATCCAAACCTCATTTTGCCTCTATCTATCCGAATTCAGAGATCTGAACTTTAATGACTATAGCCTCATCCAAAATTTAGAGAGAGATATCTGAATCACTGTACTTGTATCTATCCCTTGGACTTTTTCATTGTTCTATCAGCATTTTACTCGCTACTCCTTTCATCTAAATTAGTCTATGTTCTAGAGATCTTAACTATATATTATTATTACTCATATGAATTCATAGGATGATCCAAATTTCTGAATTTAAGAAATGCGAAGTACCTTCATGATTATATATAGTGGTTTTCCATCATAAATAAGCCGACTTGAGTGTATGAAGAGACGTGTCTCTATATTGTGAGCTGACATGAAATCCTTATTCATTTTAAGGCCAAAATGAAGAGTGGAACTAGTCATTTGTCGTTGGAGGGCTTCTAGACACCTTTATTGACTCATATACATGCTTAAGAAGATCTCTTCATACATGACATTAATTCTATGACTCTAATGATAAATCCTAAGGCTCTCAATGGGAGCCATCTAAAATAAAATCACTTGCTCATGAAACCCATGAAGAAAGGCTTACAATATTAGTTTTATTTTCTTCATTACATCATTTACAAAAGTCACAATTACATGTCATTATGAAGACTGAACCTAGTAACATTTTTCAACACTTTGAGTATTTTGTGGATATTGCAGGGATCTAGATCAGCATGGCCAAAAATTGTAAAACCCTATGCATGGTCGAGGAATCTATAAACGAACCTCATGATCATGCAGAGGTGAGGTTTTCGCTTTTGGAACAACAAATCACAGATATCAACTACAATGTAAGCCTCCTCATGATGCCCCTGAATAACAAGCTGGGGATATTTGGAGAATATGGGTGTTCAAATGCAGAGGGAAAATTTGAACGATGATTGGAAAATGAGGGAGAAATGAAGAACCGGTCGAAGAAAGAACCTGTAAATATCATCAACCGGGTTCGAGTGTCATGAATCAGTCCCTGTTTAAAATGGAAGCCAAAGTCGATATCAAGCCATACCACAGCGAGATTGATGCTCTGAAGTTGAACCATTGGTTGCAGCAACTAGAAGTTTATTTTAGGATCCATCGGATTGAGGAAGGAGAGAAAATCTCATTTGCGTTGTTGAAATTGGATGGCCATGCACTGACTTAGTGGGAGATCCACACGAAACCCTGAGGTTGGAGGGAGATCCTCCAGTGACTAAGTGGGAAGATTTTTAAAACCCTCATTAAGTCATAGTTTTATCCCATTAGGTACATGGAGGACTAGTGAATCTGGTGGCATTACTTGAAGAAAAGTCAGACCAAAGCATGCAGGAGTACACCATAGAATTTAGAAATATGGCTATAATATTGGGTATCCAAGGAGCCCAGATGTACTCCTAAGCGGGATAAGAAGAATAAAAAAAGTGGAAAATATAAAAGATGGCGGCCACAGCACACTAGTGCAAAGATCCTAAAAACCACTGCAACATTGATGGATATACAAAGGAAAAATGTTGGAAGTTGCATCCAGAGCTAAACTCGAAGAACTAGAAGAAAGATAACAAGAAGAAGAATCTCATGGCCACAAATCTGAGCAACCAAGTTGAACGTAGCTCAGACATGGATGAGAAGATAATTTGTATGTTGATGCAGAAGGAGGTGAACCTAAGTTCCCTTCGGCAATAGGAAGTGCAAGAAATGACCAAGCTCTTCCATATGTAGATATAGGTCAAGAAGACAAAGATTGATTCTTTGTTTGACTTAGGTTCATAGGTGAATATCATTGCAACAGAGTTGTTCAAGAAGTTGGGGCTGGAAGTTTGTGATCATCCAAACCGATATCCACTAGGATGGGTAAATAAGGATGCAGAGTTGAAGGTTTGTATGTGTGGTTAGCTATTCCATTTGGCCTATGTAATGCACCAGCTACATTTATCAAATTAATGAATTATGTACTGCACCCTTTTATAGATTCATTTGTTATTGTCTATTTGGATGATATATTGATATATAGTGCTACCTGGGAGGTGCATATTTCACATTTGAGGCAAGTGCTAGAAAAATTGAAGAAGAACCAGATTCTAGAAAATCTCAAGAAGTCTGATTTTGCGCAATAGTCTTTGATATATCTAGGGTATGTGATCAATGGAGGAGAACTAAAGATATATGCTTCCAAGATAGAGGCCATCATGAAACGGTCAGTATGTACTAATGTTTCTAAGGTCAATATTTTCATTAGGGAAGCATAGTACCTGAAAAAGTTCATAGCCTCATTTTCAACGGTAGCAGCACCGCTCCATGCCATAACAGCAAGTGGTAAGTGTTTCTAGTGGGGAAAAGGTCAGCAGAAGACTTTTAAGGAGCTAAAGAAGAATATAAGTCAAGCACCAGTCTGGAATTACCAAACTTGCAGTGACCCCTTGAAGTGGAGACAGATGTGAGTGGGTATTCTATGGGAATTGTCTTAATACATGGAGGAAGGGCCATACACTACCATTCTAAAGTACTTCATGAGGTAGTTCTTAACTACCCTACCTAAAACAAGGATCTCTATGTCATGGTGCAAGAAGTGAAGAAGTGGAAGCACTATATGATGGGAAATGAGACAGTAATCCACATAGATCATCAGTTGTTACAATACTTGCAGGGCTGGAGTAAGCTAAAGCAGACCAGGAATTACAAGTGGATGGGGTTTTTACAACAGTTTCATTTGGTGATCAAGTATAAGAAGGGAAGCACAAACAAGTTGGTCGACATGCTCTCAAGGTCACCCACATCAAAGATCACAGCTTTTGGGAATCTTATGCACATGGATACATTCACCCATGATGCATATAGAGAATCATATTCAGAGGATGGGGACTTCAAGGAGGTGTATCAACAATTGCAGATTCATGTGCACATTGGTGACAACACCGTTGGCTACCATCTCCAGGATGAGTTACTCTATAGGTTGGATAAGTTATGTGTTCCTAAAGGTGAATGACTGTAGCTTATGAGAGAGGCTCACGCCTCCAAGGTTGTAGGGGACTTTGGTGTAGGGAAGAAGATGGCTAACTTGCAAAGGCATGTGTATTGGCCCAAGATGCAAGAGAAGGTAGCTAGGTTCATAAGAGGATGCATGTTTTGTTATACCAGCAAGCCTAACAATAGGAAGCTGGGTCTATATTATCCCTTTTTTGTACCTACTCATCCTTGGGAAATAATTATCCAGGTGGATGTTTGTGGCCACCCACCTATCCCACTTGAACCCCCACAACTGTCTCTTTAAGTTTTTTAGTTTCCTTAATTATAACACTATTTACTATTTTTAGCAATTTTTCAGGTCCTTAACTTCCAGAGCCGTTTTGAGGCCCTAAACCACGTTTTTTGGGAAAAATAGGAGCAACATGGGCCCATGGATTAATTAATATTTTACTTCCCAAATTTGTAGTCCTCAATAGATCTTTCTAACGATGTATTGTGCATGTCAAATGGAGATTGTATGCCAAGGTTACAACCTCGGGAAGTTGATGTACCAATTTACCCAAAACGAGGCCCATAGTTTGGCGCTTCATCTCCTAGGGTTAGATTTTTGGATGTTTAGGGTTTTCCATTGTTTCTCAACAATAAATAGGCCTTCGAACCTCATTGTAACACAGTTCATAGGCATGTAGCCACCACATCTCTTCTCATAGATAAGCTACGTCACCCTAACTGGTTGATTTCCATTTTTGTTTGTAAGCATATTTCAATATTTTACATTAATAAAATGAAGTATTATTTTTGTTGCATCTTTGTATTTATGGTTATCTCTGTAATTTGTTGCATTCTTGTTTAAATCCGGATCAGTGGTATCCGAGCAGTCTGCTCTTTCTCTATTTTTCTTTGCATGTCCCCAACGAGGTCGGGATATAAGGAGTTAGGGCTTGAACTACTCGAACCTTTGCAAGACCAGCCTTGCAAATCTCGACGAACTCCCATGGCGGATGAAAATAAAGACGAAGGGGTAGGAGATCATATCAAAATCTTGCTCGAAGAATCCCTCGAGTGACAAAGGAATGTGATGATGGAAAACCTTGCCTAGATCCTTCAGCGACTACCCAGGAGCGACACATCTGCTTCCAACAACTACTCTGGAAATGCCACACCCTTTAAGGTAAAAGTTAATTTTGAAATCGCCATTTCGAGGGTCAGATAGATGCAAATGCCGTAGATAAATGGTTAAATCTGCTAGAAGGTAATTTTTTTGTTCATGATTTTTCCAGATGGGAAAATATCACTTTTGCACTTCTCAAAGCAGCACCCCACGTCAAAGACTAGTGGGAAACCTATTGCGAGCAGAAGGATGAAAGTATGGACTCACTATTTTCAGCCGCACCCACTTGGAATGTATTCTGGGATGCCATCAAGGAGTAGTACTACCATGTCAAGAGCTATGAGGACAAATACATCAAATGGACCATGCTGCAGCAGGAAAGGGACCAAGACGTGCTGAACTTCACAAATATTTTTCATACCCTTCCCACAAAGTTGGGTATCAAGGATTCTGAGCTGCATTTGGTACTCAAATACCACGGCTTCCTACATAGGTACATCCAGGACAAGATGGAGTTCCTGAACATCTCTTTGCTTGGTACGGCATACAGATACACTATCAGGATTGAGCTGAAGTTTAAAGAAAGAAGCGAGACTTTGGATCTGCGAATCCAAAGGACAAAGGACAAAGCTAACGCGGGGTAACCAAAGACAACCTATTGAAGCCACAAGAAAAGAACAACACCACAAATTCAAAGGACACAGGAAACTGGTGTGATTTCCATAAGAGCCCCACTCATAACACAAGTGAGCATCGGACCAAGCAGTCGTTGGTGGCCAAGTTGAAGGCTTCAGAATCAGATGCATGTTCCGACCCTGAGTTAGAACCCAATAAGGGGAATGACAAAGGGAAGAAAATCATTGATGCGGAGCCCAGATCCATTGTTGCCACCACAACAAGATGATGGAGCTTAGTGAAAAGAGTCGCCTTCACTAAGTGGGCCCGCAGGCAAATTATGGCGCAAAGTCTATTTTTAGACTATGTCTATTTTTAGAGATATGGATCATGTCTATGAGTTACAGGATGTTGTTTATGGATGATTGGTCAAGTTGGCAAAAATAGATGGACTTCTATTTTTAGACAACAGCGGTGACACTATCAAGTCTAATTATAGAGCAGTCAAATATTATTAGCTTATAATAATATTTAGACTATAAACTTTATCTTATTCTCTTGGAGCACTTCATTTTGAGCTATAGATGTGGCACATGCAGCTGTCAGAAGGAAATGTTGTATATGAGTCAAGGCCTCGCGTTGTTATTATTTATTTGTGTAATACACTATATAAGATACCGAAGGTAGCCCCACCTACCACCACTTCTTTGATCTCTGCTAAGAAAGGCAATAAGATCATCTCCTAGACTAGGAATTTTGTTTTCTATCTGGTTCGATCTCAAAGTAAGAGGAAGATCGTAGCTACATCCATGGCCCCAGGGAAGGGTTCCTCCATGTAGCAGAAGCAGGTGGATACGGTCATGAAAGAAGATAGCAACATCTTCTCCTCACCCACACATCTTCTCCTCACCCATAGGGGTCTCATTGCACAGTTAGGTCAAGCAGTCGTCTGATTTGACTTCCAGAGCACCTCTATCCAACGGGTCGATCTATCGCCACTCCATTCTGGAAAATTCCAAGTACAAGCAACGACATGATCAGCATCAGGTACGACACAAGTTTCAGTTAGGTGATAAAGTTTGGTTGCATCTGTAGAAGGAATGCCTTACCAGATCCCATGAGAAGCTCATACCACTACGATATGGTCCTTACACCAGTGCCAAGACTATGGGAAACAATGCTTTGGAGCATAGAATTCCCCCATTCCTTCGCTTGCACCGAGTGTTCAAATTGGACCACCCTCGACCAAGCTTCCCACCATTGTTAGACACATTAGAGGTTGCAGAGCAGCTCACCAGGGACCAAGTTCAGCAGAAGTTTCCTCATCTCATGGAGGAACTCAACGCAATGGGGACCATTTCTTCCTAAGGGGGCAGGAATGAACCAGGTGTATGTTGGTGGCCACCTACCTATCCCACTTGGACCCCCACAAATATCTCTTTTAGTTTTTCAGTTTCCTTAATTGTAGCACAATTTACTACTTTTAGCAGTTTTTCAAGCCCTGAACTTCCGGAGTCATTTTGAGGCCCTAAAATATATTTTTTGGGAAAACTGGGAGCAACATTGGTCATTCCTCGGATAGATATTTCTAACGAGGTATTGTGTGCGTTAAAAGAATATCGTATGCCAAAGTTACGACCCTGGGAAGTTGATGTACCAATTTACCCAAAACGGGGCCCATAGTTTGATGCTTCATCTCCTAGGGTCAGGTTTTTGGATGTTTAGGGTTTTCCATTGTTTCTCAACAATAAATGGGCCTTTGAGCCTCGTTGTAACACAATTTAGAGGCATGTAGCCGCCACATCTCTTCTCAGAGATAAGCTACCAACGCCTTAGCTGGTTGATTTCTATTTCTATTTGTAAGATATTTCAGTGTTTTACATTAATGAAATGAAGTATTATTTTTGCTGCATCTTTGTATTTATGGTTATCTCTATAATTTGTTTCATTCCTATTTAAATCCAGATCAAATAATTTCCATGGAATTTGTGGAAAGTTCACCGAAAACTAGGAATGGACATGACTACATGTTCGTGGTAGTTGATAGGTTCAACAAGATGTGTGTTCTGGTTCCCTATAAAAAGACCATTAGTGGACAAGAAGCATCAAACTTGTTCTTTGGACAGGTCTGGGTGCACTTTTGCATACTAAGGCGCATCATTTCAAACATGGATACAAGATTTCTCAGTGCATTTTGCACTACATTGTGGGAATATATGGACACAAAATTCAAGAGATCTACAGCATTCCATCCACAGACAGATGGGAAGATAGAAGTAGTCAACAGGACTTTGGTGCAGCTTCTGAGGGGATACAACCAAAAGCATCTGAAAACCGGGGATGAAAATTTGGTATATATACAACATTCTTACGACATAGAAATCCACACTTCTATAGGAAAGTCCCCATTTGAAACTTTTTTAGGATATTTTATACCTTCACCTTTGGATATTGAATATGGGTAGAAACGAGGAGTGAGGGAAGATCTTACAAGAGATGCTTTGAGGGCTGAAAATTTTATAGAGAAGATCAAGAAGATCCATCCACACGTACAAGAAACACTACGGAAGTCACAAGAGAAGTATATAGCCAGGTATGATTAGCACAAAACAGATAAATCATTCAAGGTGGGAGATAGAGTATGGCTATAGTTGAACAAGGAGAGGTTGTAGAGGCCTGGTAGGAAAATCAAGGCTCTGAGATATGGTCCCTTTGAGATACTGGAAAAGGTGGGTGATAATGCCTATCGACTCATTTTACCACTGTATATGCACATTTTCTCAATTGTGAATGTGGATAACTTGAAACTCTATGAGCCTTCCATGTTAGATTAGGAAGAGGAACAGGTCCCACCTTCTCTGGAGGATTTGGTACCAAACACTCAGGAAGAGTTGACAAAAGATATATTTTTTGCAGAAGAGGTCCAAAACTATAAGACAAGAGCAACATGACCTTTGGAAAATTGGGTTAAAGGGACAACTTCCAAGCAAAGCTAAATGGTACACTAGAGAGAAGGTAGAGGGAAAATTTCCTCACCTCATTTAGTAAAATCTTTTTGGGACAAAATTCCTCTCAAAATAGGGAGGTGTGATCCGTATTTGATCATGATATTGTTTTCAACCATATTGATGCATTCGGAGTGGAAAAGGTGGAGGAATCAGCTCATGGGACCATTTTTAGCAACAGGACTGAGATTGGCAAAAACTTGGTCTGAAACATTACGAGATCGTTTTGAGGCATCAAATGAAATTTTAGAGGGGGTAAAACTTTATCGCTTTAATGCAACATATTTCAATGCTATTCTACACATAGATATATTTCCAATGGCATAAGAATCACGTCAATTGAAGTCCATATGCAAAAGTTATTCCACTTAGAAGTTGACTTTCCTATTTTCACGCTTATAGTTCGGGAGGATGTCGCGTCAGCCCCCATTAATCATGGAAAAGGGGCTAGCCACGTGATTTTGATGTAAAATACTCAAGAAGAGTCTATGTTGTAACTCTATTTAAAAGTTGATGTAGTCAAACTTAACCACTAGTAGGCTATCAGGTTGTTTTATAACCGAGCCACTAGGAGGAAGAGGCATTCCATTCTTTTGAGAGCATTTTGTTCCATAGTTAAGAACGGATATCCAAGAGAGAGAGGAGTTAGAGCACATAGAGAGGATTTGTGCATTGTAGCAACCCATGGGCCACAGGCATTACTTCTTTGTACCTGCAACCACATTTCCAAATAGAGAAAAAGGGCGAAGTGGCCTCACCTTCTAGCTGGGTTTTCTCCCGAAAGGATTTCCCAGATCATATCTTGTGTCTTATTTGTGTGTGTGAGCTTATTTTTCATTCTCTACTTTATGTATAATTTCAATCCTCATGCATGCACCAATTACTGTTAGATTTACATATCTAGAAGTATAATAAAATTGTTGTTGGGCTCCAAAAATGGCACTCATTACCATACATTTTTCACCTATGCTTCCATCATTTCGCTCACTATTCATCACCTTGTCACTACATTTTTCCTACTATTCACCATTAATGGGTCTCATTTATATTTTCCAAATATTGTTTATTTTTAAGCATTTTTGAGAG